>CM046031.1:39916996-40046996 GCA_025215565.1 Flaveria ramosissima
AAAACTATAATTACTAGATCCTACAGCCGGATATACTTTGATACCAGCTGGAAACCTAAGACTAAAGCATATACTACAATGCTAAAGTAAGGTATCTTAGATAAAGTATTATCTAAGATATGTAGTCATGACATGTCCATAACTTACCTTTTGTCACAAACTAAAGATGCACTGTACTAACATAAAAAAGGTAAACGGGATTAAAGTATGGTCAACTACATGGCTTTTGAGAAAACACCATGCAGTATCTCAGAGATTTGCAGCGGAGTGTCAGAGAGACCATACTTATGTCCACTGGATAATAGCAGTGTTTTCCGAAGGTAAGTTGGCTTCGGAAGAACAAGCTTCGGAAGAGGCTTCTATACTTCCGAGGCTTGAGGACTTCTGTACTTCGGAAGTTGACTTCAGATCTTCGGAAGTAGGTTCTTTGTCTTCGGAAGTTGGAGTTTTCCTTCGGAACTAAATTTTACACTTTATCTTCGGAAGAGCTCCTTCTTCCTTCGGAAGTTCGACACTTAGCTTCGGAAGTCCTTTATTTGTTGACCAAAATCTTCTAAGTGACTTGGTTTTGGTTGCATCAGCCTTTCTAGATCCAACAGTTTAGAAATCAAATCTTTGATTCCTTTTGTGCTGGTAAAGGTATTCTGAGACAGTTCAGTGCAGCGAGAACACCTCAGCAAAATGGTGTTGCTGAAAGAAAGAATCGCACCCTTATTAAAGCCGCTTGTACTATGCTGATTGAGTCCTCTTTACCCATTATCTTCTGGGCAGAGGCGGTGAACTGTGCTTCCTATGTTCTTAACAGGGTGCTGATCGTCAAAGACAAAATGAATACTCCATATGAACTGTTCCATAAGAGGAAGCCTTTGATTGATTTCTTTCGACCATTCGGATGCTTGTGTACTTTACTAAATACCCATGCACAAAAGACGAGATTCGGTGCTTTGTCCGACGAGTGTTACTTTGTTGGCTACTCCTCCTCTCAGGAAGCTTATCAGGTGTATAACAAGAGAACCCGTATTGTGCAATAGTTTTTCTATGTTGATTGGCAGGAATCTAATTCCTCTGATGTCCGATAAGAACCCGCATGGTTCTTTGACTCCAATAGGTTTTCAACTCATTTAATCTTCCAATTTTTGATGATGATGCATCCACCTCCGATGTCCAAACAAACATGATTCCTCCAGATTCATTACCTATCGTTCCTCCTATTCATCAAGCCCCTCCTAATTCATCTCTTGACAATGCTACATCAGTTGACATTGCATCTTCCTCATCATCCTTTGACATTCCACCCCCACCTGTTTCTGCATCTCTTCCCTCGTCACCTACCTTTACCTCATCTCAACTTGTCCCGTCCACATCACCAATTGATTCTACCCAACCATCTTCCTCTCCATCATCTACCCATCAACAACCCATCAGCCCACCTTCTTCAAATACCCTACCCTTAACCACTGCTTTCAAAACCCTGAAAGACCACCCCCATGATAACATTATAGGATCCATCACTGATGGAGTTTGGACGCGGATTCAATCTGGTTTGATTAATGTATTCCTATTATATTGTTTTATATCCCAAATCGTTCCAAAGAATGTTCATGCAGCTCTTCAAGATCCTTGTTGGGTTGAATCGATACAATTGGAGCTGCAACAGTTCAGGAAGCTCAAGGTGAGGACCCTGGTTGATCTCCCACCAAACAAATGCCCAATAGGCACGAAATGGGTGTTCAAGAACAAACCCGATGATTGTGTATTGTGGTAAGGAACAAGTCCAGATTGGTGGTTCAGGGCTTTGCTCCAGAAGAAGGGTTTGATTACACGGAAGTCTTTTCTCCTGTAGCCCGTCTTGAAGCTATTCGGATTTCTCTGGCTCATGCCGCTAACAAGCAGTTCAAAGTCTATCAGATGGATGTCAAATGTGCATTTCTCTATGGAGACATTGATGAAGAGATATATGTGTGTCAATCACCAGGGTTTGAGGATCCCGACTTTCCTGACAAAGTCTACAAGCTTGATAAGACTCTCTATGGTCTTTATCAAGCTCCTTGCATTTGGTACGAGACTCTAACACAATATCTTCTGAGCAATGGTTTTTCTCGTGGCATCATTGATATGACTCTATTCAAGAAGGAAGTGGATGGTGAGATGCTAATTGTGAAAGTCTACGTGGATGATATTATTTTTAGCTCCACCAATCCAAAGCTGTGTCGGGAGTTTGAGGAAGTTATGCGTAGTCTTTTTGAAATGAGCATGATGGGGGAGATGTGTTTTTTCCTTGGGTTTCAGGTTGAACAAAAGCCAGAGGGAATTCTCATTCATCAGGAGAAGTATATCAAATAAATTCTAAAGAAATTCAAGATGGATGATGCTTCTCCTGAACTGACTCCATTCACTGCTCAAACATGCCTCACTCTAGACGAGAACGGGAAACCTATTGATCCTCATCTATACAGATCTATGATCGGTTCCCTTATGTATCTTACAGCAAGTCGTCGCGACATCACCTTTGCTGTAGGATAATGTGCTCGATACCAATCTGCCTCGAAGGAGTCTCATGAAAAGGTTGTAAAACGAATCTTTCGTTATCTTAAAGGCTCTTCTCGTTTAGGGCTTTGGTATCCTTATGGTGGGAATTTTGATTTACATGCTTATTCTGACAGTGATTCAAATGGTTGCAGGTTAAACAGAAAATCGGTCACCGGAGGCTGTCAATACCTAGGAAATTGTCTTGTATCTGGCAGAGCAAGAAACAGACTACTGTCTCTCTTTCCACAGGGGAGGTACATTGCTGCTTCAAGCTGTTGCTCACAAGTGCTGTGGATACAACATCAAATGATTGACTACCACATCAGCTTTCTCCATACACCGTTGTTTTGTGACAACAAGGCAGCCATTGGCATCGCAAAGAATCCCATTCATCATTCCCGTACCAAGCACATCGAGACATGGATTCATGCAATCCGTGATGCTCAGGAGAAGGGTTTTATTAATATTTTTCCCATTGACACAAAAAATCAAAAAGCAGATCTTTTCATTAAAACATTTGATAAACATCATTTTTATGAATTGATCTCTAAGTTATGATTAATATCATTTTAAAACCCAATTTTCTTAAAACTATCTCATGTACATATTGTTTATTCTTTTTTGTTGTTCTCTTTCTTTTTTTCGTTTTTCTGTATGCTCCATAGTCCTTCATCATTTTACATAAAAAATATAAAAAGTAATAAAAAATATACAATATATGTATATATATATATATATATATTACTTAGAAATTTCTCCAATTTTGCTGATTCGTAGAAATTTCGGGGGAGAATAATAAATGTTTCTCTTGTTTCCTATTGCAGAATTCTCCTAAATAAAATTGCTACTTGGATGATATGAAGGAGGTCAACAGTATTGTGTTGGGATATGCTTGATAAGTTCAGCTAGAAAGCGAAGTAGACAGTAATCTTGTGGCTTAACTAACAGAATAAGAAACTTTGTGACTCGGATAATCCCCTCGACATTTTTGGCCTTCACAAAGTTACAAGTCCTTGTTCAAAATGGGTTGAGAACGTGATATCTCTTCTATGATTTATTATTACCTAAAGTATCCTGTTTCTTTATCCCATCCTATCTCAAAAGCTATATGCTTGCTCATATTTGTATCTAAGAAGCTCCTTGCTGTATTCTTCCTCGTGCTTATCTCCTTTGATATGTTTGAACATTGACCTGGAGTAATGATCACCTTGGCTGTATGATAGTACTGACCTGGAGCTCCCATCAGCACGATATGATGGTCTTCTTTGTTATACGTAAGTCTAGACCTAATGCTCTCATCTGTAAGACTCAATTGATCAACTCCTTTGTTATACGTGAGTATAGACCTGGAGCTCTCATCATTTGTTGTCTATAAGGACTGTGCTTCTTTTGGAAAAAGGATCTTTGTTGCTTTTAAAAGGAATAATCAAGCAGAGCGTGTTATTTGTTCAAAATACCATGAGGACAGGATAAGTTTCTTTGTCAAATGTCTGTGGCGACTGAGTCATTCAAGTGTTCTTTAAATGAACCAAAACATGATAACAGTAGCTGCGGTTCACTTGTTGAAAAGAAGAAGGCATGGGCTTAAAAGGACAAGTATATAAGCAATCTCGTCGAACTATGACTCTCCCGGAAAATCTCTTCAGCTTCTTGTTCTTCTCTATCTTTTATTTCTTTTTTTATGTTAAAAATATACGTGAATTTTGGTGAGAATTTATGGGGCAATTTCTTTATGATTCTTTCATTTTGATTTTGTTTTTGTTTAAATTATTTTCTAAATATTTTTAGTTTATTTTAAAAGGAAAATAAAAAAATTTAAAATTTTTAAGTTTTTAAATTTTCAACGAAACTATACTTTCGTGATAGTTTCGTAGTCTGAAACTGTAGATTCGCCGGCTCTTTCGCTCATATCAGAGTCATCTCTGACCAAAGCATGTACCGGGTGAAAGTATAGTTTCGCTGCCAGCGAAACTACGTTCTATATATCACATTTTGCGACATTAAAAGCTCATTTTCGCACAATCGTGGTTTTTAGTTTTAGAGCTTATACCGTGACACTTTCGAATGATATTGAGTTTTTGAGTGTTTGATTCCTGATTGATGTTCATTTAAGCTTTAGATGTGAGTTTCGAACCTTGGACAGTAGTTTAATCTAGGTTTAAACAACTCATTAAGGACCAATTGGGTTGTGACTCTTCGGTACCTTCGCAGTTCTTACTGCAAAAGTACTGATAGTCCAGCGAAAGTGAACGAAAGTTCAAAGGTTTTCAGCGAAACTGTGAAGTTATGTTGTCCGTGCGAACTTGACAGTTTCGCTTGTCAAGTTTCAGTTTCGCTTGGCCGAATTTATAGTTTTGATTTGCCGAATCTATTGCTTTGGCATGCCGAAACTACATCCTGCTCCTTGCCAAAACTACATTTTCGCGTGCTGAAACTACTAGCGAAACTATACTTTCGCCTAGCGAATTTGATTTGTTTATTCTTTATTTTTATTCTTTTGAATTATTATTCTTTATTATTCATTTTAATCTATCTTTTTAATGTGTTTCATCTACTTTTCAGATAAAATGGCTAATTTGAAGTTCGAAGAGAGGAACAACATTACGGCTATCCTGGATGATACACACTCTAAAGCCGTAGGATTTAGAGATTGTGTTTGTTGGCTCCAAAGGTCACCCATCGCTTATGCAGTCACTTATTCTCCCACCATTTATGACCTTCAGATCAGAGATTTCTGGCGTACTACCGAGTATGATACTAGAGCCAATCCTCAGAGGATTGTTGCTAGAGTACTGGAGAATGACATAGCTATTACTGCAGAGATTATTACTCGAGTGTTGAGACTCCAAGAAGACAGTGGAGATGAGGTTGTGCTGACGGATCAGGAGGTATTGTATGCCTTTCGGAGTAGTGGATATGAGGGCCCTCCTTTTGGGACAAGAAAGGAGATCAAGAAGTCCTTTTTGTCCAAGGAGTGGAAATACATCGCCCACGTTTTTATTATGTGCTTAGATCACCGTAATGGTGGATCAGATGGGCTGAATCTGGACTGGGCCAAAGCCATGATTATATTCTATAGAGGGAAGAAAGCCAATATTGCCAAACTCATCTTTGACTGCATGGCAGAGAACGTAATGGCCTTGAAGAAAGACAAATGGCTACTATATCCAAGATTTCTGCAGATGATAATAGACGATCTGATTCCTAATGTACCGAGACATAGGGAAATAAAGAGATTAGTTCAGATGAACACTCGCATATTTGCTGACTGCTGTTCAATAAGGCACGAATTTAGTGGCAAGATTACACACTTATGGGAGAACATGTACCCTCCCGAAAGATGGAACTATATTCAGAGGGTGATTGAATATGAGGATAAGCGGGTTGAGGAGTCGAGACTGAAACAAGCTGAATCGGTGAAGAAAAGGAAGCGATATGCTAAGGAGAAAGATTATGACTTCAAAGATGATATTCATGAGGCTGAGCAGGAGGTAAGGGATGAGAAGGAGAAACGGTCAAAGAAAAGGGCTGAAGAGGGGGAGACCGAGAGGAGGACTAATCATAAGCATCAAGCGTTTACTGAGCCCCAGAGAAGGGATGAGAGGGCTGGACTGGATGAGGATGTTATAAGGAACCTCAAATCCTCTTTAGCCAATAAGCTAAGTATGATAAAGACAAAGTTGACCAATCAGGAGTTGAGGGATACACGAAAGGATGAGATGCTTGAAGGGATGACAAAGACGTCGGTGGATCAGCAAAATTTCATAAAGAGATTGCTGAACAAGGTCAATGAGCTGAAGACTGCAGCCGGCCTGCCCAATCAGCTAACTCAATCTGAGTTAGATGATATGACTGATACTTCTAAGTACCCATTTTTGAATAAGGGTATGCAGGACCGGTGAAGGGTGGTCACTTACAACAGAACAACACAAAGAGGAGATTAACCAAACTTAATCAAACAGTAAACTGGATTAACCACAATAATGATACTAAGAACACAAGTAATGAGTAAGAGACAGAACAAGAGAACACAAGAGATTGGGTTTCAAGGATGCAGTATATTGCTTTCTCAAGTTCTATTACAAGTGTTACAAAGCATTTTGGAAAGATACAAGAACATGAAATACTTATACTACATCCTACAGCCGACTATACTTTGAAAGCCAGCTGGATACAATTGACTAGGCACAAACAAAATCAATTGTAGAATCAAAAGGCAGATTGCCTTTTGACCTTGTGACTATGACATGCCATAGCTCACATCCTCATCTATTACAAAAAGGATAAAGTACATAAAGTAGAGAGTTACAGACTCAAGACCTCAATGTACAGTTACCAAAAGCATGGACCTTTTCACCAACTCATGTAAGTTGGTGACTTTACAGAGTTGCAGCGTAAGGTGTCCAGCTTTATGGAACAATACATCAGATAAAGCATGTTACTAAAAGTCTTCGGAAGAAATCTGTCTTCATAAGATGAAGCTTCGGAAGACTTTGTCTCTGAGGCTTCGGAAGACTTCATATTTGGCTTCGGAAGATATTGGTCTTGGCTTCGGAAGATTTTACACTTAGAATATTTCTAGTGCATGGTGTAAAACTTCCGAAGCAATTCTACTTCAATTCTTCAGTGCATTGCTTGCAGAGAGACTTTGGATGTTTTGGTTGCATAAGACTTATAGGAATCCTTACAAACTCCCCCTAGGCTGATGCTACCAAAACATTTAGAAGATCTTCAGATGTTAGTAGTCTTTAGCACAATGATGACCATACCCTTCTTCATTAGATGGTCAGGATCATTCAGACTTTCATAGTATCTTCTCATCTCAAAGAGATCATGCAGAGGTAAGTTGATTATGTCTTGCCATGTATAGACATTCTCAACACCTTGATCTTTGATTACATGCCATGTTTCTGGATTTGTAGAGAAGGTCCAGGATAAGATGGGTGTCTCAGCTGCAAGAGGAGCCACTTGAATTGGAGTTGGTTGGACTGCCTCTTCATGCACTTCCTCAGGTTGATCTGACTCAGCCTGAGGTGTAGAGGTAGATGATTTAGGCTTCTTCTTCTTAGACTTTGGTTTAGAAGCCATCCTTTTCTTCCTCTTTGAAGGTTTTAACTGAGAAGACTGGCTTGCAGTACCAGATTGATCTCTGTTGTCTCTCTCAGTTAGGACTTCCTCTCTCTCAGGTTCAGAAGGAGAGGGAGGTTGACCCTGCTGTGGATCAGAAGATGAAGCTTCCTGAGTTTCAGCTGGAGGTCCGGGTTGTGTTGTCTCTGGTTGTTCAACCTAACCTCCACTTTAGGTGGAGCTTGACTTGGAGTGGAGTGTAAGTCAGTGAGCTCTCCACTTTTAATCTTCTGCTTGATCACCCTAATATGCTCATCCATAGTAGATAGAGACATGGGGCCAAGTCTCCTTCCGAAGAATCCATACAGCTTCAAGAAGCTCATCATCCTCTGCCTGTCAGCAGACTTCTTCTGCCTGTCAGCAGACTTCTTCATGCCTTTTTGGATGATAGCTCTTGATTTTGCAGCTTCTTCCCTTAGCTTCTTCTTAGTTGTCTTTCTGTCTTTGACTAACTCAGGCTCAAGTTGTTTTAAGTACTCAAACTCAACATAGTCATAGGACAAGGGAAGAAGTGCATCTGCCTGATAGAAGCCTGTGGCACTCAGGTAGTTGATCATTTTGATCCTATCTTCTTCTTTGTCTACCTGAGGTTCTTGTTGAACCACATCTTCTTGTACAGGGCTTTCTTGAACTGGGGAGAGAGTAGGAGCATGCTTGTAGAGTCTTTTCTGTCTCTTCTCCTCTTTGAATTGGAGAAGTAACCTTGCATCCTCTTTTTCTTTCATCTCTCTTGACACTTCCATATCAACCAGTTCATTTAGTTCATCTAAGGGGAGAGAAATGACACTGTCTATGTCATAGTTCCTTGTCTGCAGATAATTTATCCTGACTGCCCTTAACTCATCATTCTGAGTATCTGGTCTGGGGGCAGCCCTGATAGCAGACTCCATGAGTCTTGAAGACTCAGTAGAGGAACTTTCTCCCCTCAGCCTCCTTTTCCTCTCTCTCTCTCTCCTCCTCCTCAATCTCCTCAGATGTCATCTTTCTTTTCCCTTTGTCACTCATAGATCTTTGTGACTCAGGGTGGAGAGAGCTTTGGCCTTCATTGCTTGTTGCAGCATCTGAGCTCAGGCCAGAGAGAGGTTGAGAAGCACCTTCACTAGCAGGTGTCTCAGAAGGAATGTGGATCTCTGCAGCAGTTGATGATGATGAGACAGGGGTCTCAGGTTCTGCCACTGGGCCTTCAGTCAAGGTTTCCCCTATGAAACTAATCTTAGGGTCTGAGTCAACATCCAGTTGACCGATGGCATTACCTGATTGCCTAAGTCTCTTTCTGAAGCTGAACTCTGCAGTGATCCTGTCTTGGATTCTTTGAGCCAGTCTGTCAGCTTGTCTTGATTTGCTTGGGTTGACAAGTGGCATTTTGACTAGATCCAGACCTTCATAGTAGTTCAAAGTCTGAAAATTGAAGACTTCTTGCTGTCCTTGAACTCTTATAATGATTAGGGCTTTTCTGATGTTGTCATACCTCCACCCAATGATGTGATTGGAAGATGGTGAGGATGACATAGCCCTTGGTATCCCTTCCTCAAACAGACTTTGTATGTAGGAGTCTGTGAAGTCCACATTACTGTGAATTTGAGGAAGTTGCTGAGAATGCACAATTGCAAGTGAGGATGGTGAGTCCTCAATGTCCACTCTCTGTGAAGAACTCCCAAGTTCTGTGGCTGCAATGACTTTCTCCCCCTTTTTGGTAGCATCACCCACTTGCATAGGTGAGCTGGAGGATAGATCAATCATATCCACAGGTTCTTGTGTTCCTGGTTGAGCTCTTCTTAAAGTTCTTCCAGCTAGTTTTTCCTTAAGATATGAAATCTCAAGTTGCTGATCATTGACCCTGTTGTGTAAGATAGTCACCTG
Source organism: Flaveria ramosissima (assembly GCA_025215565.1). Classification (NCBI taxonomy): domain Eukaryota; kingdom Viridiplantae; phylum Streptophyta; class Magnoliopsida; order Asterales; family Asteraceae; genus Flaveria; species Flaveria ramosissima. Next base: position 39,926,513 of record CM046031.1, read on the forward strand.
AGATTCAAGGTGACTAACCTTAGAGACTAAATAGGAGCATGTTTTTGACAGTTTTTGCACCTTTAGTCTCAGATTCCCCTCTTCTTCATCAGAAGAATCATTGGGGGATGATATTATTGGACCAAAGTCCTCTCTCTCACCACCAGCTTCAGGTTCTTGGCTGCTGGATTTCCTCTGCTCATTGACATTCTCAGTTGAGATATTAATGGGCTGATTTGCCATGGTTGAGGTCTTAATAATGTAATCACTTGCAAAAGTGAGAGCCTCTTCCATATGGATATCCTGAACAGGTTCAGAAGTATCCACCTCAGTTATAGGTGACTGATGTGGGATAGACTCAGGAGTACTAATCTCTCTTTGAGTAGGTTAAGAGAAGAGAGACTCATGATACTCATTGAAACCTAAGTCTTCATCAGTATAGAATGAAAGGTTGGGAATGGGTTGATTTAGATCTAAAGGCTGGGGATGGTAACTGTCCCCTGAAGTTTGTTCACTTGAGTGTTGAGACTCAGAGTGAAGGCTTAAGGCAGTTGGGCTTGTGAGCTCATCAGGGTGAGCATGAGGACCTCAGCCCTGATAGTTGAAGAGATGGGAGTGGTTTGCTCCTCACGGGAAGTGGGAGCTCTAGTGTCCACTTCCTCCTGTAAAGGTGAGTATATGGGGACCTGCACAGACTCAATAGCTTGAGCAGGGGTTCGTTTGGATTTTCTTTGGTAGGTGAGGGTTACTTGAGACCTTTTTAGTGGTAGAGAGGTAGAAGGTGTGGGTTCAACACTAGCTTGTGTTGCTAGGTTGTCACCTTGAGCAATGAGCTCTAACATTTTGGGGACTAGGGTTGTTTCTACCCCTAAGAAGCCTACAGTTGGCTTCTTCATAATTTTAAAGATGCCGGGCTTCATCTGTCCCAACTTAGGACACACATAGTTTAAGAAATAATTAGAATTAGTTTTAAGAAAAGATCTACTCAAAGTTGATCATCCCAATAGCTGATATTAGATATTTAAATCTCTGTTCATCAAAAGCTTTTGTAAACAGATCAGCATATTGTTCATCTGTATGAACTTTGACTAGTTTAATTAATCCATTTTCATAGTTATCTCTTATTAAATGATACCTGATATTGATGTGTTTGGTCCTTGAGTGCTGCACAGGGTTCTCAGTGTTAGAGATAGCACTATTGTTGTCTATGTGGATAGGAGTCTCCTTGAAGTTAAATCCCTAGTCCAGCATCTGATTTTGAGTCCAAAGCACTTGAGCACAGCAACTTGAAGCAACAATGTATTCAGCCTCAGCAGTTGATGCAGACACACAGGATTGTTTCTTGCATTGTCATGAGATAACCCCTCCACCAAGGAATTGACATCCCCCAGATGTAGACTTTGTAGTCATGTTGCAACCACCATAATCACTATCTGTATAAGCATACAGATTGAAGTCAGAATTCTTTGGATACCATAAACCAAGTGTTGAAGCACCTTTGAGGTATCTTAAAATCCTTTTGACGGTGATGAGGTGAGACATCTTAGGGCTGGCTTGATCTCTTGTACAAATACATGTAGCAAACATGATATCAGGCCTGCTAGCTGTAAGATACATAAGAGACCCAATAATAGCCCTGTATAAGTGTTCATCTACACACTCCCCCTCAAGATCAGGTCCAAGGAAGTGGTTTCTGGCTATGGGTGTCTTAGTAATCTTACAATCAGTCATGTTGAATTTCTTGAGTATGTCCTGAACATACTTTGACTGACTTATGAAGATGCCATCTTCAACTTGCTTCACTTGAATTCCCAGAAAGAAATTGAGTTCTCCCATTGCACTCATTTCAAATCTGTCTTTCATCAGCTTCTCAAAGTCTTTGCAAAGCTTTGGATTAGTTGAACCAAAGATGATGTCATCTACATACACTTGAACTAGCAATAAGTCATTCCCCTGTCCTTTGATGAAGAGAGTTTCCATCTATAGTACCTCTCCTGTATCCATGTTTACAAAGATACTCAGACAATGTCTCATACCACTTCCTGGGTGCCTGATGCAGCCCATAAAGAGCTTTGTCAAGCTTGCAGACATAATCAGGATGATCAGGGTCTACAAAACCAGGTGGCTGTTTGACATACACCTCTTCATCAATCATTCCATACAGAAAATCACACTTCACATCAAGTTGAAAAACCTTGAAGTTCTTGGATGCAGCAAATGCCAGGAATATCCTAACAGCTTCTAATCTTGCTACAGGAGCAAAGACATCAGTGTAGTCAATCCCTTCTTCTTGTGTGTATCCTTGAACAACTAGTCTTGCCTTGTTCTTGATGATAATGCCTCTATCATCCTTCTTATTCCTAAACACCCATTTGGTTCCAATGGTAGTCTTCCCATGAGGAAGAGGACAAAGGTTCAAAACCTTTTGCCTTTTGAATTGAAGCAACTCTTGTTGCATAGATTTAACCCAACTTCCATCCTTTAGAGCTTCATCAACTTTCTTTGGCTCTATCTGGGATAAGAAACAAGAGTGAAGACAAACATTTGCTTCATGGGTTTGTCCTCTTGTTCTTACCCCTGTGACAACATCTCCAATGACGTTTGTGGTGGGGTGAGACTTGTGGATCCTAAGCTGAGGGATCACAGCAAGTTGCTGAGAAAGATCCAAATTAGAGAAATTTAGATCTGGCATAGATGATTCACCCTCCACAGCACCACACTTATCAAGAGTGACTTGATCCAATGAGTGTGTGACATCATTGATGTTGTTATTTATGGTGTGGTTATTAGCATCAAGAAATTCCTGATCACTTTCACCATCACCATTGTTGTCTTCCATAATTGAGGTATCTTTATCTGGTTGTGGATCCTCTGAGCTGGAATTTGAAGGCACCCCAGATGTATCAGCTGAATTTGTCATTGTAGTGCTGATAGAAACCTCATTTGCTGAAGTAGTTCCAACTGGAGCTGAAGATGTATGAGTTGAAGGTCTTCCTAGCTCAAATCTTGGATCAGGATCACCTGTATTTAAAATTTCTGCAGATCCTAAAACATTCTCACAAGATTTGTTAAAACAGTTGGTAACTAAATCAAGATCAAATAGCCAATCAGGACCAGAACCAGCCACACAGGGTGTGTGTTCATTGAAAGTCACATTGGCTGACTCCTCAACAATTCTAGTTCTGAGATTGTATACTCTATAAGCCTTAGCCTAGAAGAGTATCCAATGAAGTGTCCATCATCTGATTTCTCAGCAAATTTGGCAATTTGATCTTTGGTATTCAAGATGGTGCAAGGACATCCAAATGACCTGAGAAAACTAATGAAAGGTTTTCTCTTGTGCCACAGTTCATAAGGAGTCTTACCATGTGTCTTAACTACTAAAACTCTGTTTTGCACATAGCAAGCAGTGTTTACTGTCTCTAGCCAGAAGGTGATGGGCAGTTTAGAGTTAGACAACATAGTTCTCGCAGCTTCAATTAGTGTCCTGTTTCTCCTCTCAGCAACACCATTTTGCTGAGGAGTCCTGGGAGCACTATATTGTCTTGTAATACCTTTTTCATCACAAAATGCATCAAGGATTTGATTCTTGAATTCAGTTCCTTGATCACATCTTATGGTTTTGACCTTGTGATCACTTTGATTCTCAATTTTTAAGATGAAATTCTTCAGAATCTCAGGGGTCTCATCCTTAGTTCTAAGAAAGAAAAGCCAAGTGAATCTTGTAAAATCATCTGTGATCACTAAACAATAAGAGGTCTTTCCTAGACTCATTACACTGGTGGGCCAAAGAGATCCATATGTAATAAGTGTAAGGGAGTAATGATGGAGTTCCTTTCCTTAGGCTTGTGAGATACCTTATGTTGCTTCCCTTTCAGGCATGCAATACAATGATCATCACTTGTAAACTCTTTCTTTGGCATTTCAGTTACCAAATCATGTTTAATTAGTTTATTCATGTTTTTAAAGTTTACATGGCACATTCTTTTATGCCATAGGAAAGACTCATCACTATTTGCTTTAGACAAAAAGCATGAAACTTCTCCGGAGGGAGATGTTTTTTGCAAGTCCATCTTGTACATGTTCCGTTTCCTGGGGGCTCTAAGCAGGATGTGCTCATGAGGAATGACCACTCTAGGCTTGAGAACAATGCACTCATGCTCAATAAAGAGCATGTTATGACTCTGATCACAAAATTGGGATACACTCAGAAGATTGTACCTAAGCTCCTTGACAAAGTTTACCTTTTCAATGCTGAGCTTACCATTTGTGACCTTGCCCCTTTCAGAAATGTAACCACCTTCATCTCCTCCAAAGGCAACTGGTCCTCCATCAATTCTCTCAAAGCTATGGAGTAGTGACCTATTGCCTGTCATGTGCCTGGAACAGCCACTATCAATGATCCAGACATTCTTGTTTGTCTTGAGTTGTTCCTGCACAAAGAAAATGATTAGTTACATTTGGAAACCCAAGCCTTATTTGTCTTGGGCTCACTAAGTGTAAAGAAGGTAATGCAACAGTAATAGATCCTATGGTTGTGCTAGGAGGATCTTGAGCTGTTGTTGATGGAGAAACTTCAGTCACTTGGTCTTTCTTAGACTTCCACACCACCTTTGGAGTCTTGGACTTGACCTTTAAAACTTCGGAAGCTTTTGGGACTTCGGAAGTTTTGATGACTGAACCTTCGAAAGATTCTGCAGTCACTGCAGCAGACTTCAATGCCTCGGAAGAATTCCTTTCTTTCGAGACCAACTTCTCTTCCGAAGGTAATTTTCCATTTGCCTTCTTCTTAGATTTGGAGCTTCCGAAGGAAACAGACTTTCCTTCCGAAGCTTGAATCTTCTTGAAACTCTTTGAAGTCATTATTTTGGTCATATGGACAGTACTTTTAGGATTGTATGGACAATCCTTAGCAATGTGAGAGGTACTTTCACACATGATACATAACATTTTCTTCTTCACAAGAGTCTCCTTATGAGAGCAAGACTGTCTTTGGTCACATCCCTTCTCCACCTTCATCTTTGCAGATGCTGAGACAGTTCTTATGGGCTGGGAACTGTTCTTGGAGTTTGATGGTCCAGGCTGTGCAGCAGTGGTACACAGCAGACCAGTCTTCTTCTTGGTATTGAGATGATTTGAACAAGAACCAGAACTCTTAGCTGAAGAGTTTTGTTTGATGTCTTCAGTCTTTACTACTTCAAACCCTGCAGAGATAAAAACTTATTTCTGCTTAGAGTCAAAACTAGCCTTGATCTCTTGAGGCTTCCTTGCTTTTATTTTGCTCTTCCTGATCAAGTTCTTTCTCATTGACTTGGTCATCACAGTAGTATTCTTCTCCTCAGAAGGATAGTGGCCCTTCTTAGAATCTTCCTCTTCACTCTTCTCAGAGGAATTCTTCACTATCTCTTCTTCATCCTCTTCACTTATAGGATCTATGAGAGGAAGCTTATCTTCACAAGTTTCACACCTAGGAGATTTTACAGACAAGATTGTGTGTGGAGGAGCTATCTCATTAGATCCCAGTCCCTGTCTATTTTGATAACACACCTTGTTCTGCAAGGATGAGGATATCATGTTCTTGAAGGTCTCTTCTTCAAGAACACTCTTTTCTGCCCTGGCTTTGCTGATCACAAGCTCAGCATGGCACTCAGTCAGCTTGGTTATGAGATCTTTAATTTGAGTCCTAAAATCTGTATGCTCATGTTTTAGAACTGAAATGGTTTTCTCTAAGTCCTCTATCTTTAGTTTATGATCATTTTCAGACTTTCTAAAATCCTATTTTAAAATGTTTAAGGACTCAAGATCAGATCTCATCTCCAAGTTATAGGACCTGTATCTATTAACTTTAGCAATGCATTTAGGAGTACAGAGATGTTCCAATACCTTGGCTTCATCATGATCTGCCATTAGTGCTTGGTTTGGAGAAGCATCATCCACCTGAAAGCTCCAGTCAAAGCCTCCTTCTTCAACAGCAACAGCAGCTTGTTGCTTTGGCTTCTCATTCAGAGGGGCTTTGTCAGTGTAGTTTGGTCTAGTTTGTGCTTGGCCACCATTTTTTTAGGTGCCTTACATTCTATAGCAAAGTGGCTCATCAAGTTACAGTTGTAACACTTGACTTTGCTTTTATCCAAGCCAAACTTTCGACTGGTTGCATTGCTTGGAAACGTCCTTCCAGTTCTCTTGTAGAACTTCTTCGCTCTATGAGTGAGAAGAGCCATCTGCTGGACTATTTCCATATATTCCAGATCATCTGGATAGATACAATCCAGGTCTTCAAGAGTGAAAAGAGAGTTGCCACAACTTTCATCAGAAGACACAAAGGCTTGAGAAGAGCTTGTCTCTTGGAATGGGCTTCCTTGAGTGTAGTTCTCCCTGGGTGTCTTTGGGAAGGTGATGAAAGGACCCTTGGTGAGTTGTCAGGGTAGCATATGAGATGATGTTGGGGTTCTATGCTATCCCTTTCAACCACATGCAGGGCTGAAGCCAATTGATTGTTGGAGTTGCCAGATGAACCTTGCATGTTCATCTCCATCTGGTAGCCACTGAGAATCCCATATAACTCTGTCAGAGTAAGAGTTTTGAGATTTTCAGTCCTCTTGATCACCACACAATAGTGTGTCCATTGCCTAGGAAGTGAGGACATGAACTTCCTTACAATGTCTCTGTTTTCAAGAGGAACTCCTCCATCCATAAGGGTATCCACTATCTCAACATACCTGAAGTATTGCTAAGTCATGGTTTCACCTGTTTTGAAGGTGAAGTTTTCAAACTACTGCTTCAGGAGATCCTTCTTGTTCTCCTTGGCTTCAGAGGAGCCTTCATACATCAGTTTTAGTGCATCCCAGAGCTGTTTAGTTGTTTTGCACTTCTTGAAACCTCTGTACACAGAGTTTGAAAGGGCAGTTTGAAGAGCAGTCATGGCTTTTCTATCAATCTCTACTCTCTTCCTATCTTCATTAGAGTAGTTAGCCACATCATTGGGGATCATACCAGCACCAGTAGCAGAAGAAGTGCTGGGTATTAAAGGTCTATTTTCAACAGACTCCCACATTCTTGAGTCTAGAGACCTGATGAAACCTTCCATTCTCATACATCAGGTATCAAAGTCATCAAGAGTGATCAGTGGGGACTTGTTCATGGTTCCAGTTTCCATATCAGTCTTTGAAATGGCTGCCATTTGAAAGTTTAGTATTTGTGTGTGTGAGGGATCTTAAGATGGTGAGATCTTATATCAAGAGCCTGAAATGCTCTGATACCAATTGCAGGATCGGTGAAGGGTGGTCACTTACAACACAACAACACAAAAAGGAGATTAACCAAACTTAATCAAACAGTAAACTGGATTAACCACAATAATGATACTAAGAACACAAGTAATGAGTAAGAGATAGAACAAGAGAACACAAGAGATTGGGTTTCAAGGATGCAGTATATTGCTTTCTCAAGTTCTATTACAAGTGTTACAAAGCATTTTGGAAAGATACAAGAACATGAAATACTTATACTACATCCTACAGCCGACAATACTTTGAAAGCCAGCTGGATACAATTGACTAGACACAAACAAAATCAATTGTAGAATCAAAAGGCAGATTGCCTTTTGACCTTGTGACTATGACATGCCATAGCTCACATCCTTATCTATTACAAAAAGGATAAGGTACATAAAGTAGAGAGTTACAGACTCAAGACCTCAATGTACAGTTACCAAAAGCATGGACCTTTTCACCAACTCATGTAAGTTGGTGACTTTAAATAGTTGCAGCGGAAAGGTGTCCAGCTTTATGGAACAGTACATCAGATAAAGCATGATACTAAAAGTCTTTGGAAGAAATCTGTCTTCATAAGAAGAAGCTTCGGAAGACTTTGTCTCTGAGGCTTCTGAAGACTTCATATTTGGCTTCGAAAGATATTGGTCTTGGATTCGGAAGATTTTACACTTAGAATATTTCTAGTGCATGGTGTAAAACTTCCGAAGCAATTCTACTTCAGTTCTTCAGTGCATTGCTTGCAGAGAGACTTTGGATGTTTTGGTTGCATCAGAATTATATGAATCCTTACAGGGTACATCTTCCAGGGCAAGAGAGGGCACTTCTGGTGCAGGGACTGAGGCAGCTGGAGGATCAGGAGTGATAGATGATATTGAGACAGAGAATGAGGCTGGAAGGAAAGAGAATGTTGAGAATGAGGAGGAGGTGATAGAAGCTGGATTTGTAAACTTGGGCTTTGATATAGAGAAAGATCTGGTAGGAGAGGAGGTTGTGAGAGACGCACCTGTGGAAGGTGCTGGAAAGAGGTTAATAGATGAGGAGGAAAAGGAGGAACAGCTAGTTGATTATGACTCTGAGCCAGAATATTATAAGGTCGATGAGAGACCATTGACTTATATGACCAAGAAGGACTCGGATGAAGGAGATGTATTTGAGATGTCAAAGGAAGAATGGTTTGTGAGGGAAAAGGAGCCTGAGGAGATAACTCCCCTGTTCCAGAATATGCAGGGGCTGAGCAAGAAGGAAGCTGATAAGAAGATCATTAGCTGGAAATACAACCCCGGCCTTAAAATATTCATGATTAAAAGTAGAGGGGGAGGCATTACATACTTGCACAAAAGGAAGGTATTTAAGACCTTGCCTAAGTGGGATTTAAGGAGGTTAGTTGTGCTCCTATTGATTGATTCTAATTTGAGTGAGAGGGCCAAGATGTTGGAGGAAGAGATAAAGAAAGGGCTGAACGATAACTTCGAGGCATTTGGGTTTATGAAAGCAGAGAGAACGAGGTCAACGAAAGATAAAGATTGGGAGACCAGGAAAGGTCGGATTGTGCTGAGGGTGAAACCCCCTAAGACTATGAGCGGGGTAAGGTTGCCGGATCCCCTTCCCCAGTAACTTCAAAGTTTTGAGAAATGGTTTTATGATAACAATACTGGAGAGGCAGTGATCAAATTAAAGAATGGGGTAGAATACAGGCTGTTTGATTCTATGGAGAAATTTGCCTTTTGTGATGAAGACTTACTTGTGTTATGTGAGAATCACATCAAAGTAGGGGCAGGAGTTGAAATGCGCAAAAAGGCAGGCATGTCCATGACGGTTGCCAACAAGGTAAGGGGTGTTCAGGCTGAAGTTAAGAAACTGGCCCAGAAGGTTCGTGAAGAAGATGAGTTGAGAATGGACGTGCAGGATTTATCAAAACAATTTGAGCATGCAAGTGCACGTGCCGAGGAAGCTACAATAGTAGGAGCTAACCAAGGAGAATCATTGGCTAAAGCTTGTGAGGATGATGCTGCAGGAGCTATTGAAGAAATATCAGAGGCGGTTATAGATACTAGATCTGAAAAGACAAACGAAGATTGATCAAGACGGTGAGATCCAACCTAGGGGGAGTATTGAAGATCAAGTATAGGTTAGACTCACCTTGGATTAGATTTTGTTTATGTTTGATTGTAATAGGTTAAATGTTAGCTTGCTTTTGTAAGTTTGTTAATTAGTTAAGTTTTGCTGCCCAATGAAACTATGAGGGAAACTTTAGTTTCGCTCATAGCAAGCTGCCAGTTTCACCCGACGAAACTATTTGTCACAGCCGGGCGAAACTGTCTATTGGCAGGATAGTTTCGCTGACAGCAAAAGTGTCAGCGAATTGCAAGTGCCTATTGTAAGCTGGTTTTCACAGCAATATATTGAGCTTTGTTATATTGTAAGTATTGGATTGTGATTGTTATATTTTGAATACATTTGGGTTCTTCTTCATCATCAAATTGTTTGTTATTTGTTCTTATTATCGATATTGAACGATTCAACCTCTCAAGTGTACTGTAATTTGATCGTTTGGACCAACAAAATGGTTCTTTTGAGGCTTTGACTTCTGCTTCGAAAGTTTATGGGAATGCACTTTCTGTCCCAACTGTTTCAGTTGATGGGCCATCAGTCCTTATTTCCCCTTTGAATTTAATCTTAGCTTCAAATTGGACCTTAGGTTAACAACTTCTTGGACATCGAAAGAATGTGCATTCAACCTCTAAAGCTCTTCAGCTCCAAAGTACATCACAGACACATCAGGGCTTGACTGTTCAATGGAAGATCCCATCAAGAACTTAGAAAAGAACCTGTTTAAATCTTGGAGCATTCTTTGGTCCATTTGAATGACAATTGGAGGAGGCTCAGTAAAAACTAAAGCTTGTTGAGTGGGGTATCTTGAAGTTAAAGTAGAAAGAGCTTGACTCTATGGTTCCTCATGCATTTGTCTCTGAACACTCTTCCCCTTTTTGGTAGCATCATCCTGAGAGCTTGATGAGCTAGAGGAAGAGGTCAATGAGACCTGAATTTGATGAGCTAGAGGAAGAGGTCAATGAGACCTGAATTGGTACATGCCTAAAAGATTTCTCAATATGTTTCTTAGCTAGTTTGGCCTTGAGATTTTCAATCTTAAGTTGCTGAGTGGCAGACCTATCCTCTAAAGTCTTAACCTTAGATTCAAGGTTAGAGACTTTAGAAAGTATGTCTTGAATGGTGAGTTGCAGACTTCCCTCATCTTCTTTTGAAGAATCATGGGGAGATGAGGTAACATACCTAGTATGTTCATCCTCACCACCAGATGTGGTTTCTTGGCACCTTGGTTTCCCTTTCCTAATGATGTCTCTTTTAGAGTCATCAAAGGGCATGGTTGCCGTAGATTCAGTCTCAGTAATGTTACCATTGTCCTGAAGGTCCAATGACGCTCCTTCAGTAGTAGAAGCTAAATCTACATGAGTCCTTTTCACATCGGTGGGACTCACCTCAGCTGGGCCTTGCTGATAAGGGCTAGAGATAAGAGGTCTCTCTAGGCTCTGTTGATCCTTGAGAGGGTGTTTTGGATCAACTTCATTGCCCTAAAGAGACATAATCTCATCATCAGTTCCTATCAATAGGTCAGTGAAGGATATAGAAGTTATGCCTAATGACCCGAGACTTTGATCAATGTCTATTGGCATTAAGCCTATGGTGGGGCTGTCCTTTTTTGGCTGCTTAGGGGAGTATAGAGACTCACCCTAAGGGTTTATAGTTTGGGTTTTGGGCTCATGGGATTGAGACTGAGGAGACTCAATACCCATATTGAGGTCAATGGTGAAGGATGGTGACACCTCAGACTGAGTGGGAGCCCATGTTTCCACTCTAGTCTTTTTTGGTTGAACAAGATGAGCTTGTTCAAGCAGAGTAGATTGAACAAGGGTTCGTTTGGGGCGTCTCAGGTATGTGATTTTGATGGGGTAAGAAGGTAGGTTTGGTAGTGTGAAGGTTGTTGTTGGCGTGGGTTCATCACCTATGGGGTTAACAGGGATGTCACCAGGAGCTATGCGCTCAATCATTCCTGGAAGAAGTGGAGTGTGTCTTCCGATGAAGTTGGTGGACATCCTCTTCAGAATCTTGAAGATGGTCGGCCTCATGTGAGGGAGTGGTAGAGCAGCTGTACAGACAAGCTTGCTCTGGTCCAACTCACAGTTATGGAGTGCTGGATGAACCGGGGATCCATGTAAAATGTTTCCCTTTGAAGGTTTCCCATCAAATTGGTCAGCACAAATCTGACGTAGTTAAAGCTGAGGCCTCTTACCAACCCATGAACTAGGCATCCTAGTTCGTATGGGATTTGATCCCACCCCCTGACTTGTTTGACAAACAGTGAAGGACTATGTGCAGCAGGTACTTCCAATGGTATAAGAAGTTGAATTTGTAGACTGTGGACCTGTTGATATCACCACCATATCCCATTTAGGTATATGTTTCGTCAATCTCTATCTTGGGGAACTCCGTAGGAGAACCTTCATCATGGAGATCGAGATGCTCCCTGATGAGTTGTTCAAATATGATCAACAGTTGACCGCAAATGCTCGACTTCAAAACCCTAACCCCATTGTGGGTTATAATCTGTGCATTTCCCCAAAATTCAGCCATGTGGTTTGAATACATGGTGGGGTTGACAGTTAGGGTTGTGAAGTAAGTGGATTGGGTTAGGAAGGAGATGATTTCAGAGAAGTCAGCATGCATGGACAAATCCAAGAATGCAACTTGATTGTGCTGAGGGTTTAGCGCCATTTTGGGAAAAGTTGCAGAGAAATGAGTTTAAACTTGGGTAAATTGGAAACGAAGGAAGCTTTGACAGTAAATTGGGTAAAAAGATTAAAGTGATGAGTCGGGGTTATTTAATGGGTGAAATGACGGTTTTGGGGGTTGGATAAGGTGAAAAGATGTTTTGGTGTATGATGTGACAAGGGCGGTAAGGTTTAATCCATTTAAATATTCCGACATCATTATTAAACTCTTTTCTTTTTACAATTGTGGGGCCCAAAGATTCCCATTACACAGTAAGATCTCTCTTCCGAGTATAAAACATTTCCGAAGGTAATCTTCTTCCGAAGCCAACTTAACTTCCGAAGGTAAATTTCTTACTTCCGAGAGTAAAAAGGGCTTTCCCAGTGGAGAAGTTTATAAGCTTCGAAAGTAGATCTGATATGTTATCAATCACTTCGTTCGAGACTAAAAACTCTTCTGAGAAAAAGATTTCCCTTGGAGGAATTTTGCTTCGGAAGATATATAAAACATCTCCGAGGGTTAATTCCTCTTCGAAAGAATCTACACATAGTAAATTTTCAGAGAAGAACCTTTTGTAACAGGGCTTAGATTGTTTTGACAAAAGACATCACACATTTATAAAAGTTTTTCAAATGAGATAGACTAATCAATGTTTATCATCCCAATAATTGTAATGAGATATTTATATCTTTGTTCGTTAAAGGCCTTGGTGAACAAATCAGTATATTGTTCATTTGAATCAACTTTGATTAGCTTAATGATTTTTTAAACTCGTGAATATCTCTGCTGAAATGATACCTGATATCAATGTGTTTTGTCTTGGAGTGCTTCACTGAATTTTCAGTAATGGAGATAGCACTATTGTTGTCAATGTGGATAGGAGTGCTTATTAAGTTGAATCCATAGTCTATCATCTGGTTCTGAATCCATAGCAGCTGAGCACAGCAACTAGCAGCAGCAATGTATTCAGCTTCAGCAGTAGATGTTGAAACGCATGATTGCTTCTTGCATTGCCACGAGATGATCCTTCCACCAAGAAATTAACATCCACCTGATGTTGATTTCTTGTTGATATTGCAGCCACCATAGTCACTATCAAAATAGCCATAGAGATTGAAATTGTTGTTCCTTGGATACCAAAGACCTAATTTAGGTGCTCCTTTGAGGTATCTGAGGATTCTCTTAGCAACAACTAGGTGAGATACCTTTGGAGCAGCCTGATATCTTGCACAAATGCAAGTTGCAAACATGATATCAGGTCTACTTGCTGTGAGATACATGAGGGAACCGATGATTGCCCTATACTGATGTTGATCAGTATCCTCCCCCTCAGAGTCAGGACAAAGATTGTGGAATCTGGGAATAGGTGTCTTGGCTGGCTTACAATCTTTCATATCAAATCTTTCTAAAAAATGTCATTGACATATTTAGATTGATTGATAAAGAACCATTCCTTCATCTGCTTCACCTGAATTCTAAGAAAAAAGTCCATCTTCTCCATGGAACTCATCTCAAATTTCTTCTTCATAATGCTCTCATAGTCTTTGCACATATGGTCATTTGAGAACCAAATATAATGTCATCAACATAGACTTGTACAAGCAAAATGTCTTTCCCGGACTTTGTTATGAATAAAGTCTTGTCAATGGTACCTCTAGTGTATCCATTCTTTAGGAGAAACTGAGACAATGTCTCATACCACAGCCTAGGTGCTTGGTGCAGCCCGTAGAGAGCTTTATCCAGTTTGCACACATAGTCAGAGGTGATGTGGGTCTTCAAATCCTAGAGGCTGGCACATATAGACTTCCCTATCTATATTCTCATATAGAAAGGCACACTTGACATCAAGCTAGTAGACAGTAAAATTCTTGGATGCAACATAAGGAAGATCCTAACTGCCTCAAGTCTTGCAACAGGTGCAAAGACATCAGTATAATCGATTCCTTCCTCTTGAGTGTATCCTTGAACTACCAGTCTTGCCTTATTCTTGATGATCAAGCCTCTATCATCTCTCTTGTTCCTGAAAACCCATTTCGTGCCTATTGGTACTTGACCGGATGGTAGCGGACATAGGTTCTAAACATTTTTGTCTTTTGAATTGAAGCAATTCCTCATGCATTAACTCAACCCAGCTACTATCTTTCAAGGCATCTTCTACTTTCTTGGGTTCCATCTGGAATAAAAAGCATAAGTACAAACAGACATTCCCATTGTGAGTTTGTCCTCTTGTTCTCACACCTTTAGAGACTTCTCCTATGATGTTCTCAGCTTGATGAGTGTTGTGAATCCTAAGCCTGGGAATCACATCCAGTTGCAAAGATAGATCCAGATTGGACATATTTTGCTTAGGAGCTTGAACACTTGGACCAGCTATTGTTTCAAACTCATTCAATGAGGACTGATTGAATGAATAAGAAACACCATCATCATTTGTTGGCTGTGAAGCAGCATTAACAGTTGCATGTTCCCTCAAGATGCTACTTCCATCAGCTTGGTGTTGTTTAGTGTTACCAGATGAGTTTTGAGGCTCACTAGGTGGATCACTGGTTGAAGCTCCACCATCTCTTGAAATAGTTATGCTATCAGATCTACCAATAGTGGGAGCTTGGTTTGCAGCAACTCTTGGAGAACTTGGAAGAGGTCTGGGTAACTCAAACAGTTGGTCATCATCAGAATCACTTTGAGTACCTGTTCCAGCTGAAACATTCTCACAATAAGGTTTAGAATAGTTTAGAAACGATTCTAAATCAAAGATATGATCATGTCCATTCCTTCTAACACAAGGAGTGTGCTCATTAACAACAATGTTGGAAGATTCCTCAAATTGTTGATTTTTGATGTTATAAACTCTATAGCATCATCCGACTTTTCAGAAAATTTTGCCAAATTGTCCTTTGTGTTAAGTATGATACACCTGCTGCCAAAGGACCTTAGAAAGCCAATTAATGGTGGCTTCTTGTTGCATAGCTCATAAGGGGTTTTTTCATGTGGCTTAACTACAAGAACCCTGTTCTACACATAGCGTGCCTCTGCCTAGAATGTTAGAGGCAGCTTTGAATCAGCTAACATGGTCCAAGCAGCCTCAATAAGTGTCCTTTTCCTCCTCTCGGCAACACCGTTTTGTTGAGGAGTTCTAGGAGCACTATATTGTCTAGCAATCCCTTTTGAGTTACAGAATGAGTCAAGAACTTGATTCTTAAACTCAGTCCCTTAAGCACTTCTAATTATTTTAACCTTGTGATCAATTTGATTTTCTATTTTAAGAATAAAAGATTTTAAAGTTTCAGTAGTTTCATCTTTAGTTCATAAAAAGAATATCCATGTAAATCTTCTAAAATCATCAACAATCACAAGGCAGTATAATTTCCTTCCAATGCTCATTATACTTGTGGGACCAAAAGATCGATGTGCAATAAGTGTAATGGAGTGGTGATAAAGTTATCAACTTTGGATTTATGAGATGCCCTGTGTTGCTTCCCTTTAAGGCATGCAACACAGTTATCTTTGCAAAAAAAATTACCTTTTAGGCAAACCATGTACCAAGTTATTTTTAACCAATTTATTCATTGTTTTGAATTGACATGACACATTTTTTTATGCCATAGTGTTGACTCATCACCATCTGCTGTGGAAAGAAAGCATGATACTTCACCCAGTGGGGAAGCATTGTTCATATCTAGCTTGTACATATCCCCTTTCTTGGGAGATCTAAGAAGCACCAATTCTTGAGGAATTGTCATCCCGGGTTTGAGGATAATGCACTCATGTTCTGTGAAAAGCATTTGGTGCTTTTGATCACAAAACTGAGAAACACTTAACATGTTTTGTTCAAGCTGTTTGACAAACTATATCTTGTCAACTTCTAAATTACCATTGGATATACTCCCTCTGTCATAAATATATCCTCCGGCCTCACCTCCAAACTGCATAGGACCTCCTTCAAAATATTGAAATTATTGAAGGAGAGATCTATTCCCTGTCATGTGCCTGGAGCATCCACTATCCACAATCCCACTGTCCCTGCACATAAGATGAGAAGATTAGTTTTGATTGGAAACCCAAGCCTTGTTGGTCTTGGGTTCTTCCGATGATAGTTACATAATTGAACCAAAATTTATGCATGGTGGTTCAATGGATGTCTTTGAAGAAGAGGTTTGGGCTACAACATCTTTTTTGATCTTCCATTCCATCCCTTGGTTGATCACAGTAGATGAGCTTGTTGAAGCTTGTGCAGCATGGCATTCTTCCGAAGCTTCTTTCTTTTCGAAAGAAACCTTCACTAACTTTTCTTCCGAAGCAATCTTCTTCTCATATGGTCTCAAAGGAACTCTCTTGTTCTTTTGAGTTTTCTTAGCCTTGTCTTCCGAAGCAATTTACCTTCCAAAAGCAACTTTGCTTCCGAGACAAGTTTTCCTTTCTTCATCACTAGAACCATAAGATAAGGTCCAAATGTGAAACCTTCCCTTACTCCTTTCTTTTTAACATTATTTGCATAATGTGTGCTAGCAGGATTGTAGTAACAATCTTTAGCCATGTGGTTTTGCAGACCACACATTATGCAGGTAATGTTAAATTTTTGGGAACTTGAGGACTGCTGTTTCTTGTTCTTCTTATCTTCATCATCAGTCTTTCCCTTTATCTTGTGATCCTTTTGCTGGATAGGTGTGCTGGTACTGCACACCTTTCCAGGATCAGAGTGTCCCACCACCTAGAATCCAGCTGAGATAACCACACCCTTTTATTTTAGGATTATCTTCAACTTGGACTCGACCACTTTCTTGGTAGTTTTTCTGGCTGCCTTATCTCAGCTTCTTCTGGCTTTAGTGGTCAGGGGTTGATCATCACGGGTAGGAATGGGTAAAGTTACCTGGTTCTTCCCTGTGATGGTCTCCATAGTTGCATCAATCTTTGACTCATCGGAAGGTGGGCAGCAGATGGAACCTCTTGCTCATCAGTATCACACCTTGGTTGTCTAATAGACTCATAAGAGTGTGGTGGAGCAATTTCATTGGTTCCCAACGCACCTTTGTTTTGATAACAAAGTTTTGAGTGAGAGGATGATGCAAGAATCGCTTGAAAGTTTTGCTCAGAAATAGCATACTTCCTGGCTTGAGCCTCAGCTGTGACAAGCTAGGCTTGAACCTCAGACAATTTGGATATTAAATCCTTGATTTGAGTCTTGTAGTTTGTATGTTCATGTTTTAACAAGGATACAATTTTCTCTAACTCTTCAATTTTGTTTTGATAGACAGATTCAACCCTTTTAAAATCAGATTTTAAAGACTCAATATCATATTTAATTTCCATATTGTAGTCCTGATATAACTTAACCTTAGCAATGCAAGCTGGAGTATAGAGATGTTCATATACCTTGTTATCGTTTGTTCCAACCATGAGTGCTTGAGCCGGAGTCACATCTGAAGCTCCAATCAACTACTTGAGCCATAACAGCTATTTTAGTTGATTTTCTAGTAGCTTTTGGTGTAGAGGGATGTGTGGAGGCTTGTGAGGTTCCCGGATTTGATTTGGGAGCCTTGCATTCCCTGGCAAAGTGACCAAGTGGGTTACAGTAGTAACATTTGGCCTTTGTCTTGTCAAACCTAAACTTACTGTTATTGGGTTCTGGGGAAACTGCCTTCCAGTTCTCTTGAAGAACTTCTTCGCTCTGTAGGTTAACAAAGCCATCTATTGGACTATGTCCACATACTTCACATCATTTGGGCTGAAACACTCTAGATCATTAAAGCAATACTAGTAGTAACTAGAGTGCCTATTTCTTGAGACAAAGGCACAGCTGTCCTGCAAAGAACTTTACTGAGTCTGTTAAGACCTTGGAGTCTCAAGGAATATGATGTATGGCCCAGAAGAACAGGATGGCTGTTAGGTGTATGTCAGGTACTACTGAGGTTGGGGGGTCCTGAACCTTCAGCAACCATTAAGCGTTGCTAGCAGGAAGGCTTGAGGGTCTGCTCGTCTGGTGGCCTCTCTTGTTCTCCATCTCTAAATGGTATCCATCAAGGATGCCATATAGTTTAGTCATGGTGAGGTAGTTCAGATTTTCTGTCCTCTTGATAGAGACACAGTAGAACGTTCACTTATTTGGAGTGCACTCATGAATTTTCTTGAGAGATCTCTCAATTCAAGAGAAATTCTTATAGACTGAAGGGAGGAAATAAGATCCATATACCTGAAGTATTGTTGGTTGAGGGTCTCTCCAGCAATATAAGTGAAGTTCTCAAATTGTTGCTTCAGGGAATCTTTCTTGGAGTCATTTGAGCTTGAGTACATCTGGGACAAGGCATCAAACAGTTCTTTGACTTGCAATGCTCAAACCCCACCATAATGGAGTTGGGTATTGCAGTCATTAGAACAGTCATAGCGTTGCTATCGATGTCCAGCCTGTTGTGGTCTTCATCAGAGTAATCTTCTACAGCCTTCTCTATCATGGCGCCATTTCCACCTGGTGTTGCCACCTTTGGTTTGTAAGGGCCATTGATGATAGATTGCCACAGTTTGCTATCTTGATATCTGATGAAGCCTTCCATGCATCTGCTCCATGATCTAAAGTTTTCAGGGGTGATGATAGGTTCTTTAGTCATCATCCCTATCTCAACATCATACTTTTGGTTTAGGGCCATTTTTGAGTGTGGTGAAAGGAGGAGTGAAAAATAGGTTGATTTGGATGGTAAGATCTCACAATCAAGAGCCTAAAAAGCTCTGATACTAATTGCAGGATCGGTATTTATCACTTAACACTTTGTTTTTCTCTCAAACTCACTTGAATCACACTCGGTTTAGATGATGCAGAATCTCTTCTAATAGTTACTAATAATATACTAAGTAACAAAGAACACAAAGAAATAATTTTCAAGGTACTTGTATATATTACCTTTCAACTCAAATTATTACAAGACTCTTACAAGCATATTACATGAGATACAATGAGAAACTATATATACTAGATCCTACAGTCGAATATACTTTGATACCAGCTGGAAACCTATGATTAAAGCAGATACTACAATACTAAAGTTAAGGTATCTTACATAAAATATTATCTAACATAAGGTAGACATGACATGTCCATGACTTACCTTTTGTCACCAACTAAAGTTGGTAACTGTACTAACTGATAAAAGGTGAACAGTGGAATAAAGTATGGTCAACTACATGGGCGTGAGAAAGCGTCATGCAGTATCTCAGAGATTTGCAGCTGAGTTTCAGAAGGGCCATACTTATGTCCACTGGTTCATAGTAGTGTCTTCCGAAGGTTAATTGGCTTCGGAAGAACTTGTTCTTCCGAAGCCACTTATACTTCGGAAGAGGCTACTTCTTCCGAGGCTTGAGGACTTCTTTAGATCTTCATACTTCGGAAGTTGTTGTCTTGATTTAGTCCAAGTCTTGAACATCGGAAGAGAGAAGACTTTGTCTTCGGAAGCTGGAGTCTTCCTTCGGAAGATCCTTCAGACATGATCTTCGGAAGTTCTGTCTTTGCCTTCGGAAGAAATCCATTTGCCTTCGAAAGTTCTGTACTTAGCTTCGAAAGACCTTTACTAGTTGTACCAAAAAATGTATAAGTGTTTTGGTTTTGGTTGCACCAGCGTTTCTAGACCCAGCAGTATATTTATATGAACTGGATTTGAGACAAAGTTAATACAATAAGATAACTCTAAAATTTGGATGTCGGTCCCCTTTCTGAAAAAGTACCCAAAAAGGTAGTTTTCTTGGAAGTTGAAAACTCTTTCGAAGGTAATTTGTCTTTGGAAGTTTTGATAAAAGCTTCCAAAGCCAATTTGAGTTTGGAAGATATTTCCAAGCTTAATGAGAATTTGCTTCGGAAGAAAAATACTTAAGAGTATTTTTACTTCGGATATAAAACATATAAAAAAAAATTTAGAAGCATATTTAAGATTCGGAAAATATATCAGAACTTCTTTCGAAGGTAAATGTCTTAAAAGTAGTAATTAGATTTGAAGACATAATGTTCTTCCGAATACAAGTTAATGTCTTCCGAGAGAAAATATATCTTAAATTCTCAAAACTCTAAGGAGTATAACTTTGAAAAATTTCTTCCATGGTAAACTGGCTTATATATGTGATAAAATAGACAACTTAAGGCACACATATTTAAAAATAATCTTGAGTTTAGTTTAAGAAAATCTACTCAAAGTTAATTGCCCCAATAGCAGATACAAGATACTTAAATCTCTGTTCATCAAAAGCAATTGTGAACAGATCAACATATTGTTCATTTGTGTTAACTTTGACCAGTTTTATCAATCCTTTTTTTCAAACTTATCTCTAATCAAATGATACCTGATGTTGATGTGTTTTGTCTTTGAGTGTTGCACAAGATTTTTTATAATAATGATAACACTGTTGTTGTCTATATGGATGGGAGTTTTCTTGAAGTTGAATCCATAGTCCAACATCTAATTTTGAATCTAAAGCACTTGAGCACAACAGCTAGTAGCAGCAATGTATTTAGATTCAGCTGTTGATGCAGACAAGCAAGATTGTTTCTTGCATTACCAGGAGACTATCCTTCCACCAATGAATTAACATCCCCCAGATGTAGACTCACTATTATTGTTGAGTGGTTAAGCATTCCTTAGCCCGAAATGTGATGACGCTAGACCGGAGTGTTTCCTACATATATATATTATTATATATATATATATCATATATATATATATATATTTCTATAATATATATATATAAATATATATACTATATCTCTCTCTATCTCTATTTCTCTCTCTCTCTCTCTATCTCTCCTCTCTCTCTTCCTCTCTCATCTCTCTATCTCTCTCTCTCTCTCCTCTCTATCTCTCCCTCCCTCTCTCCCTCCATCTCTCTCTCTCTATGTCTGTCTCTCCCCTCTCTATCTCTCTCTCTCTCTCTCTCTCTCTATCTCTCTCTCTCTCCCCTCTCCTCTCTCTCCTCTCTCTCTCTCTCTCTCTCTCTCTCTCTCTCTCTCTCTCTCTCTCTCTCCATGTCTGTCTCTCTCCCTCTCTTCTCTCTCTCTCTCTCTCTCTCTCTCTGTCTTTCTCTCCCTCTCTCTTCTCTCTCTCTCTTGTCTCTCTCTCTCCTGTCTCTCTCTCCCTCTCTCTCTCTCTCTGTCTCTCTCTCCCTCTGTCTCTCTCTCTCTCTCTCTCTCCTCCTCTCTCTCTTCTCCTCTCTCTCTCCTCTCTATCTCTCTCTGTCCTCTCTCTGTCCTCTCTCTGTCTCTCTCTCTCTCTCCCTCTCTGTCTCTCTCCCTCTCTCTCCCTCTCTCTCTCTCTCTCCCTCTCTGTCTCTCTCCCTCTCTCTCCCTCTCTCTCATCCCTCTCTCTCTCTCACACATCTATCCCTCTCTCTCCGACCTCTCTCTATATCTCTCTCTATATATCTATATATATATATATATATATTATATATAATATATATATGTACATAGTGATTCGTCGGTAAGTTTGGTAAGTGAATGTGTAAATAATCTTGGACAATATCATTAAGTCTATTTGTAAGTTTTGTCAGGAAATAGGGTATGTTAGAGGTTGTTTGGACTTATATTAGTAATGTGTATATGTTATAACTTATGATATCTATATCTTTCTATTCACTAGAATCTAGGTTATTACCCATAGTTTCTATCCTGATATGTCTACTTGTAACTTGTATTAGGGGATCTAGATAAATTATAAAAACTGTATAATGACCAACTCTAACTCCTAAGCAAGTGTACATGTGAAAATCAGGCTCCAAATCCACCTTATACCCATTTAAAAATCATAATTTTTCTTTACTATATTCACTGCAATACATTTCTAGACAGTTGTTCGTATCCTGGTCTGATGGGGTCCCAAAACTATTACTAATAAGTGTGTGTATATGAGTTGGACATCTAAAACATTAATATAACTTTTGACACAAAAATCACGTTTTTTGGTTAATTATGGACAAGTTTATGGCCTCGTAAAGTCGGGTCAACATTCGGTTAGAAAAAGTTACTTTGACACTTTATTTTCTTTTGCACTTTTGGGAGACCAAATCTCCATGTAAAATTCGGAGGTCAATAGCCCTTCTCCTTCTGAACCTGTAAAGAAAAATGACCCAACTAAGAAAGACCAACAAGAACAATATGATACCGAAGACCAGTCTTCTTAGTTAAAGTCTAGAAAAAGGAAGTAAAGGATGGCAAAGAAGAAGAAGTCCAAGGCATCCACATCTGCCCCTCAGGATGAGTTAGCATCCTGAGCTTCCTCAAGGTAAGGATTCTCGACCAAGTATAACTAATGTAGAGCCTCTTGCTGCTAGGAGACCCATCTTGTCTTGGATGATTGCTATTAATCCAGACAGATGGTATGTCACTAGAGATCAAGGAGGTCAAGACATTTACTTTTAGCAAGACATACTTGACCTCTTTTTGCATGATCTTTATGACATGAGTAGATACTTTAAGAGTCTGAGGGATCCTGACCAAATGATGTAGAAAGGAATGGTGTTAATCCTAATGAGGACTATAAACTGATGAAGAACAAGCTCAAAGGTCTCTTCTGTTTTGGTAGCATTATCCTAGGGAGAGTTTGTAAGTATTAAATTTAGAAGCTGATGCAACCAAAGAGCTCTTAGCATGCAACATTGAATTACAAGGACGTTACTTTGGATGATTTGATACAACTCAGTAAATTATTCTAAGTATCAAATCTTCCGCAGCCAAATGACCATATCTTTCGAAGCCAAAGATAAAGTCTTCCGAAGCTTCAGAGATAAAGTCTTCCGAAGCTTTATAGACAAAGTCTTCCGAAGCCAAAGACTTATTTTTTTTTTTTTGAAGAAAGAGAAGACATGCTTTCTCTAATCAACTTTTGATAAAAGTGGAACCACTTTTCGCTGCTATCTTTGAAGACTCACCAAAAATGTCCATACTTCTGTCAACTGTAAATTAAGGTATCTTGTTTGTAACTTCCTATTTATGGACTTTTATCCTTTTTGTAATATACTAGGATATGAGTTATGGCATGTCATAGTCACTAGTCAAAAGACAATCTGCCTTTTGACTCTATATTGATCTTGTTGTCTAGATTAGTGTTTCCAGCTGGCTTTCAAAGTATAGCCAGTTATATGATATAGTATAAAGTGTCTCAATTACTTGTATCTTTAGGTACACTTTGTAACACTTGTAAAAAAACTTAAGAGCAATATACATCATTCTTCGAAAATCAATATTATATTGTTCTTGTTTTTGTTCTGTCTCATATTTACTTGTGTTCTTAGTATCATCAATATAAACCCGGTTCCCTATTTGATCTGTTAAGTATTCTAAGTCTCTCCTTATTGTAAAACTCTTGTGTTGACCCCTTTTAACGGTCCTGCATATTTTAAAATCTAACGGGTTCATATTCCGTTAAATAGTAGATAATTGAGATAGTAGAGAAGACTACAGTTTATGAGTTAAATAAATTTATGTAGTGGTATTTATAATGTTTAATTTTTTTAATTAATGGTCCTATTACCATTTTGCAAATGCTCAAAAAAGTTGGCAAGGAGTTCGGTGTATCCGATGAAAATTCACCGGTCATAAGGCTAAAACCATCTATCGGGTTCGTGGGGGGTGTTTCCTCTCGGGGCAGGGAGTTCCCTACCCTCTCTTGGGCTTGACACCATCTTCTCTTGTGAATAAGTATTTGTAAACTAGGGTGTTGAGTGTAATCAAATTTATGGAACTAAGATAACAAACTATGGCTCCACCTCACTAGTGTATCTACCTTTTATACATCAAACGATTTATACAACATGAAAGTTCTGTTGGCTACTTCATCTTATTAAAACTTGTTTAAGAAAACTCTTTTTATAAGTTATATGTACTTTTGTTATATAATTTTATATAGATCATCATTAATCGAATATAAGTTTTATGCATACTAATTGTGCACAAAATCATATTCAATGAAAAAAGCTACCTTGATTTGGATAAACTTGTCAACTTTAGAAAATCTATAGGAGTTACCAAGTTTTAATATGTGAGATGTTATGAAATGAATTATGAGAAAGAAACAACGAATATAAACATTAGGTTATTCAACAATATTATAATTTGATAACCTTTATACAATGATTATTGCTTAAAAAAACATTCATAAATATTGTGATAACGCTAATTTTTTTATCTGCGAGACTATTTTTAGAAAGCCATAAATCATAATAGGCTTTGACCCAACATATTTTAATAGGCCATTGGGCCACTATGTTTAAATGGGTTTTAATCCACCAATCTAATAAGATTTAGGCCTAATACATTAATGAGTTAAAAATTACCAAAACTTAAATGGGCTTTGACCCATAACCATTATGGGTTGACCCAATTATATAAAACAATATACAAAAGCCTAACAACGATAAAACTCAAATTAGTCGACGAAGCCTAATGAATAAATAAAGATGTAAAGTTTACAATTATACAATAGATCAATATTACGTAAGCGGTCAAGTATTAAGCATAACAACAAACATACATAAAATAATAAAAGTAATAATTAAATAAAAACCATGAAATTATAAACTTTAAATTATGAGTCGCTAACTACATGTGTATATATGAACATACCTAAGATATATACGTATGATGCATTACCAATAAATAAACCACTAAAAATACTTTTACACTTAAAAGATCAAATAAATAAAATCTTATTAAACATAAATCATCAAAAGCTAGAAACTTATAATGATAACTAAGTTTACAAAAACATACCCATCTAATATTAATATATATATATATATATATATATATATATATATATATATATATATATATATATATATATATATATATATATATACACACACACTAGACACACACATACGCATATGTGTACATACATACAAGATGTATAAAATACCTTAAGTCTTGCAAAGACAAACAAACACCTAAATGATGATCAAGTTTATATAAGATAGTTTATAAAAACATGTTTACTCAAATCCACCACCCAAGCTACCCAACGCAAATTAAAGCAAATCTAACAAAATCTAGTTGCTTGTAATCTTGATCAAAGATCTAGGAAAATCTATCCAAAATCCTATCAAATCCTTAATGACTATTCATATCACCATCCAAGGTGACAAAC
Organism: Flaveria ramosissima; assembly: GCA_025215565.1. Taxonomy (NCBI): domain Eukaryota; kingdom Viridiplantae; phylum Streptophyta; class Magnoliopsida; order Asterales; family Asteraceae; genus Flaveria; species Flaveria ramosissima. The sequence continues at coordinate 39,951,663 of CM046031.1, forward strand.
TAAAATCCATAAATTCTCTATATATTTAATAGCTTGATTGTGTGACTGAAATCTTTCAAGGATCAAGATAATCTTGTAGAAACCAAGATGAGACCTACTTGAACACTCTCTTCTCCCTTCTTAGCAAAAATAACCATATACGCACACCCTTACTTCACAAATTCTTCCCTACCACTAAACACTCCCTTGACTTCTTTATACAACTAATACCCTTTGTACAATCTTCTATTCTCTCACGAACACCAAGAATCCAGCCACTTTAAGGCTCAAAATCGACCATGCAGGATCAGTGTTGGTCTCTCAACACAAGATTTATCACTCAAACTCACTTAAAACAAACTCGGATGATGAAGCAGAATCTCAACTAAGTTGATAATAATATACTAAGTTAATAAACACAATAATGGTTTTCAAGATACTTGTATATATTATTTCTCAACTCAAAGTTACAAGACTCTTACAAACATGACTGAATGAGTTATAATGAGAAACTATATATACTACTATCTACAGTCGGTTATACGTAGATGACGAGCTGGAACTTACTATTAAACAAATACTACATTGCTAGAAGTAAGGTATCTAAGATAAAATATTATCGTAGATTAGGTATTCATGACAGGTCCATGACTTACCTTTTGTCACCTACCAAAGTTTTTAACTTTACTGACTGATAAAAGTTGAACAGTGGAATAAAATATGGTCAACTAAATGGCGTGAGAAAGCACCATGCAGTATATCAGAGTTGGCAGCATGTGCTAGTCAGACTATACTTATGTCCACTAGTTCATAGTTGGTTCTTCCGAAGGTTAAATTGCTTCGGAAGAATTAGTTCTTCCGAATGGAAGAATCAACTTTTTCCAAGACTTCTCCAAGTCTTCAAGACTTTATTCTTTGGTAGTTTTTGTGTTGAATCTTCTAAGTGTATAACTTCGAAAAGAGAATTGTTTAGCCTCGGAAGACTGAGTTTATCCTTCGGAAGTTCTTTATCTTTAAGCTTCAGAGGATCTTCAACTTAGCTTCGGAAGTGTAGCTTTGTCTTCGGAAGTCTTTATTCAGCACCAGGTTGTTCTGTCTTGTCTTTCTTAGTTGGGTTCTCCTCTCTCACAGGTTCAGTAGGAGAGGGAGTGGGACCCTGTTATGGATCAGAAGATGAAGCCTGCTGAGGTTTAGCATGAGGTCTAGGTTGTGTTGTCTCAAATTGTTCAACCTTGACCTCAACTTCAGGAGGAGCTTGACTTGGTGGGGAGTGTAAGTTAACAAGCTCTCCTCTATTGATCTTCTTCTTGATCACCCTGATGTGCTCGTCCATAGTGGATAGAGACATTGTACCAAGTCTCCTTCCAGAGAATCCATACAGCTTCAAGAAGCTCATTATCCTCTGCCTGTCTGCAGACTTCTTTTGACTCTTTTGGATGATAGCTCTTGACTTTGCAGCTTCTTCCCTCATCTTTCTCTTTGTAGCCTTTTGTTCTTTGAGAACTTGAAGTTCAAGCTGTTTGAGATACTCAAGCTCAATGTACTCAAAGGACAAGGGAAGAAGTGCAGCTGCCTGGTAGAGTCATGTGGCACTCAGGTAGTTGATCATGTTTTGTCTATCAACTTCTTTATATACCTGAGGTTGTAAAGCTGCCATAGCCTCTTGCATAAGGTTTTCTTGAACTGGGGAGAGAGTAGGAGCATGTTTGTACAACCTTTTTTGCCTTCTTTCTTCCTTAATCTTGAGGAGCAACTCTGCATCCTCTGCCTCCTTTCTCTCCATAGACATTTCCATGTCTTCTAGTTCATTCAATTCATCTAAGTAGAGAGAGATGATCTTATCTATGTCATAGTTCCTGGTTTGCAGGTAGTTAATCCTGACTGCTCTTAACTCATCATTCTAAGTGTTTGGTCTGGGAGCAGCCCTGATTGCAGCTTCCATGAAGCCTGAAGACCCAGTGGAACTTTCTCCCCTTAGCTTCCTCTTCCTTTTTCTCTCCTCCTCCTCAATCTCCTTAGGAGTCATTATCCTTTTCCCTTTGTCACCCACAGATCTTTGTGACTTAGGGTGTTCATTGCTTGGAGTAGCATCTAGGCTCTGGCCAGAGAGAGGCTGTGAGGCACCTTCACCAGGTGGTGCTTCACTGAGGGAATGGATTGTTGAAGTTAGTTGTTGTTGTGACAATGCTCTCAGGCTCTATCACTGGGCCTTTAGTCAAGGATTTCCCTTTAAAGCTAATCTCAGGGTCTGCCTCAACATCCAGTTGACCAATGACATTACCTGATTACCTTTGTCTTCTTCTTTGACTACATTCTTCAATAATCTTGTCTTGAATCCTTTAGGCCATCCTGTCTGCTTGCCTAGATTGGCTTGGATTGGCAAGTGGCATGTTGACCAGATCAAGACTTTCATAGTAGTTCAAGGTCTGAAAGTTAAAGACCTCTTGTTGTCCTTGAACTCTTTAAAGTATGAGGGCTCTTCTATTAGCATCATACCTCCACCCTAAAATGTAGTTTGATGATCCTTGGGGTGGAGTTGACATGGCCCTTGAAATTCCCTCCTCAAATAGACTCTGAATGAGTGAGTCCATATCAATATGAATTTGAGGAGGTGCTGAGTATGGACAAGTGCAAGTGAAGATGGTGAGTCCTTAATGTCCATGCTCTGTGAAGAATTTTGAGGTTCTGTGATTGCTATGACTTTGTCCCCCTTTTTGGTAGCATCACCTACTTGCATTGATGAGCTAGGAGTTAGGTCAATCACATCCACAGGTTCTTATGTTCCTAGATGAGCTCTTCTTAAAGGTCTCTCAGCTAGTTGTTCCTTAAGATAAGATATCTCAAGTTGTTGATCATTGACCTTGTTTTGTAAGGTAGTCACCTGAGATTCCACGTGGCTAACATTAGAGACTAAATAGGAGCATGTTTTTGACAATTTTTTCACCTTTAGTATCAAATTTCCCTTCTCTTCATCAGAAGAATCATGGGGGATGAGAGAATTAGACCAGAGTCTTCTCTCTCACCACCAGCATGGTGTTCTTGGCTGCTGGATTTCCCCTGCTCACTGACAACTTCAAGTGAAGTGTCAATGGGTTGAGTTGCCATAATTGAGGTTCTAATGATGTAATCACTTGCAGAAGTAAGAGCCTCTTCCATATGGATCTCCTGAACAGGTTCAGGTATATCCACCTCAGTGATGGGTGAATGATGTGGGCTAGACAAAGGAGAAGCAGGAGTACTCATCTCTCTTTGAGTAGGGGAGGAATAGAGAGACTCATGGTACTCACTGAATCTCATGTCTTTATTATCGTAGAATTCTAGGTTGGGAATAGGTTGGTTTAGATCAAGAGGCTAAGGATGGTAACTCTCCCTTGAAGGTTGTTCACTAGAGTGTTGAGGCTGATGGGCTAATGAGCGCATCAGGATGAGCATGAGGAATCTCAACATTGATCTTGATAAGATGGGAGTGGTTTTCTACTCAGGAGAAGTGGGAGCTCCAGTGTTCACTTCTTTCTGTATGGGTAGTGATATGGGAGCCTGCACAAACTGAGTAGCTAGTGCAGGGGTTCGTTTGGATTTTCTTTGGTATGTGAGGAGTATTTTTGGCTGTGTAGGTGGTTGTGAAGTAGAAGGTGTAGGTTCAACACTAGCTTGTGTTGCTAGGTTGTCACCTTGAGCAATGAGCTCTAACATTTTTGGGACAAGGCCTGTTTCTACCCCCCAGAGAAACCAACAGTTAGGTTCTTCATGGTCTTAAAGATGTCGGGCTTCATTAGTCCCAATTTAAGAATATTTCCTATTCCCCTCAACTGTGAGCCCAGTTCACAATTGAGAATGTGTTGAACATATATAGGGAACATTTAATACTCTAAGGAGTCTAAGTTTGCAAGCAAATTTGTATACACAAACTGTGAGTACCTGAACTTAACCCCCTGAACCATTCCATGAACTATAAAGGAGAGATCTTCATGAATCTGGTCCCATCCTCCATGCTTGTTGGATAAGCTGTGGATGACCATATGGAGTAGGTACTTCCATTGAGATGAGAACTTCCCTTTCCTGAAGGTCTTTACAAAGAAATCTCCTTCATAGAACATCTGCTCAAATGAATGATTTACAGCTTCCTTTGGGAAGGACAAGTCTCCTTCTACATCATCTAGCTGAAGATGTGTGTTGATGGTGGCTGGAGTGATGAAGATTGTCCTCCCCTGCAGTGTGGCAAACAGTGCATTCTCCCCATCCATGATGCCTCTTGACAGGTCTTCTAGAATTCTAACAGTTGATCCTCATAGAGTGGAGGATCAATGATTAGGGAGGTGAAGTAGTTGGATAGAGAAAAAAACAGGCAAACCATGGAGAAGTTAGAATCTTTCTCACAATTCAACAAGGCAACTTGATTGTATTGCCTGTGAAATTGCATGGAGAAATCAGGGTCGTTTCTACGGTTAAGGTTAGCCATTTAGAAAGCTTAATGGTGAAGGAAGTGAAGAACAAAGGCGGGATGGGTGAATTTAGGTTTTGGAATAGTTCAGATGAAGAACAGAGTGAAAGACAGGGAACCGTTGGGTATATTTATATGAATTGGATCTGAGACAAAGTTAGTGAAAGAGGATAAACTTTGAAATCCGAATGTCGGTCCCACATCTGAAAAAGTGTCCAAAAAGGTAGTTTTCTTGGAATCCGAAAATCTTCCGAAGGTATTTTGTCTTCGGAAGTTTTGATAAAAAGCTTTCGAAGCTAAACTGGCTTCGAAAGAAATTTCAAAGATTTTAGAGAATTTTGCTTCGGAAGATATTTAGACTTGGAGAGATTATTTAAAAGCTTCTGAGACTAAAATTTCTTTGGGAAGAGAATTGTTCTTCAAAAACATATAAGTACTTAAGAATGGTTTTAAGCTTTAGAAGATATTTTGAAAATTTCTTCCGAATGCAAATTTACTTAAGTAGTTATTTGTTTTGAGGACATAATTTTTTTCCAAAGGAAATACATATTTTCCAAAGAATAAAATGATCAAAATTTTCAAAAATCTAAGAAATATCTTTTAAAAGAAATTTCTTCCAGAGTAAGCAAAGACTTATTAAGGTGATAAAAATAGACAACTTAGGACACACAGGTTTTAGAAATAAATGAGTTAGTTTTAAGAAAAGCTACTCAAAGTTAATCATCCCAAAAGCTGATACAAGATATTTAAATCTCTGTTTATCAAAAGCTTTGATGAACAGATCAGCATATTGTTCATTTGTGTTAACTTTGACTAGTTTGATTAATCCATTTTTAAAGTTATCTCTAATCAAATGATACATAATATTGATGTGTTTTGTCCTTGAGTGCTGCACAGGATTCTTTTTAATAGAGATAACACTGTTGTTGTCTATGTGGATGGGGGTCTCTTTACAGTTGAATCCATAGCCCAGTATCTGATTCTGAATCCAAAGCACTTGAGCACAGCAGTCTGCAGCAGCAATGTATTTAGCTTCAGCAGTTGATGTAGATACACAGGATTGTTTCTTGCATTGCCATAAGACTATCCTTCCACCAAAGAACTGGCATCCACCTGATGTAGACTTTGCAGTCATATTGCAGCCACCATAGTCACTTTATGTATATGCATACAGATTGAAGTCAGAATTCTTTGGATATCAAAGGCTAAGTGTAGGAGCACCATTGAGATATCTTAGAATTCTCTTGACAATGACCAGGTGTGACGTCTTGGGGTTGGCTTGATATCTTACACAAATACATGTGGCAAACATGATATCAGGCCTACTAGCTGTGAGGTACATAAGAGACCCAATCATAGCCCTATAAAGATGTTCATCCACACACTCCCCCTCAAGATTAGGTCCAAAGGAGTGGTTTCTGGTTATGGGTGTCTTAGCAACCTTATAGCCAGTCATGTTGAATCTTGTAAGTATGTCTTGCACATACTTTGACTAACTTATGAAGATGCCATTGTCAACTTGCTTCACTTAAATTCCTAGAAAGAAATTGAGTTCTCCCATTGCACTCATTTCAAATCTATTCTTTATTAGCTTCTTAAAGTCTTTGCAGAGCTTTGGATTTGTTGACCCAAGATAATATCATCTACATATACTTGAACAAGCATTAAGTCATTCCATCTTCCTTTAATGAAGAGAGTTCTATCTATAGTACCCCTTTTGTAGCCATGTTGATAGAAATACTGAGATAGAGTCTCATACCATTTCCTTGGAGCTTGGTACAGCCCATAAAGAGCTTTATCAAGCCTGCAGACATATTCAGGTGAATCAAGATCTGCAAACCCAGGTGTTTGTTTGACATACACCTCTTCATCAATCATCCCATAGAGAAAAGCACAATTGACATCAAGCTGGTAAACTTTGAAATCCTTGGATGCAGCAAAAGCTAAGAATATTCTGACAGCTTCAAGTCTTACCATAGGAGCAAAGACATATGTGTAGTCAATTCCTTCTTCTTGTGTGTATCCTTGGACAACTAGTCTAGCTTTGTTCTTGATGACAAGTCCTCTATCATCTTTCTTATTCCTAAACACCAATTTGGTTCCTATAGTAGTCTTCCCTTGAGGAAAGGATATAGGTTCCGGACCTTTTGCCTTTTGAATTAAAGCAGCTCCTCTTGCATAGCTTCAACCCAACTTCCATCCGTTAAACCCTCATTAACTTTCTTTAGCTCTATCTAGGATAGAAAATAAGAGTGGAGACAAACATTTGCATTATGGGTTTGTCCTTTTGTCTTTACCCTTGTGTCAACATTTCTAATGATGTTTGTGGTGCGGTGAGACTTGTGGATCCTTAGTTGAGGGATCATAGCAAGCTTCTTGGAGAGATCTAAATTAGAGAAATATAGATCTGGTATTGAAGTTTCCCCCACCACATCAGCACACTTATCAAATGAAACTTGATCCAATGAGTGTGTGACATCATTTATGTTGTCATTAATAGAGTGGTTGTCAGCATCAAGAAACTCTTGATCACTGTCACCACCACCATTTCGTTCCACATTTAAAGCTTCTTCATTTGAGTGTTGTGCCTCTGAGCTGGATTTTGGTGGCACCTCAGATGTATCAGCTGAATTTCTCATTGTTGTGCTTATAGGAACTTCATTTTTAGGGTTAGTTACAACTGGAGCTGAAGTAGTATAGCTTGATGGTCTTCTTAGCTCAAATCTTAGGTTAAGATCACCTGTTGATAATATATCTGTGGATCCAGAAACATGCTCACAAGACTTGTTAAAACAGTTGGTAACTAAATCTAGATCAAATAGCCAATCAGGACCAGAACCTTTCACACTGGGAGTGTGTTCATTGAAAGTCACATTGGCTGACTCCTCAACTACTCTAGTTCTGAGATTGTATACCCTATAAGCCTTAGCTTGAGAAGAGTATCCAATAAAATGTTCATCATCTGATTTCTCATCAAGCTTGGCAATTTGATCCTTGGTATTTAAGATGGTGCAAGGACATCCAAATGACCTGAGAAAACCAATGAAAGGTTTCTTCTTATGCCAAAGTTCATAAGGAGTCTTACCATGTGTCTTAACTACTAAAACTCTGTTTTGCACATAGCCCAGAAGGTGATGGGCAGTTTAGAGTCAAACAACATAGTTCTTGTAGATTCAATTAGTGTCATGTTTCTCCTTTCAACACCATTTTGCTGAGGAGTCCTGGGAGCATTATATTGTCTTGTAATATCCTTTTCATTACAAAATGTATCAAGGATTTGGTTCTTGAATTCAATTCTTTGATCATATATTATGATTTTGATCTTGTGATCATATTGATTCTCAATCTTTAAGAAGAAACTTTTCAAGATTTCAGGAGTCTCATCCTTAGTTCTAAGGAAGAAGACCAAAGTGAATCTTGTAAAGTCATATGTGATCACCAAACAATATGAGGTCCTCCCTAGACTCATTACACTGGTGGGGCCAAAGAGATCCATATGTAATAAATGTAGGGGAGTAGCAATAGAGTTTCTTTCCTTTGGCTTGTGAGATACCTTGTGTTGCTTCCCTTTGAGGTATGCAACACAGTGGTCATCACTTGTAATTTTTTTCTTTGGCATTCCAGTTACCAAATCATTGATAATTAGTTTATTTGTGTTCTTAAAGTTTACATGCCATATTTGTTTATGCCAGAGGAAAGACTCATCACTATTTTCTTTAGATAGAAAGCATAAAACTTCTCGTGAGGGAGATGTTTCTTCCAAGTTCATCTTGTACATGTTCCCTTTCTTGGGGGCTTTGAGCAGGATATGCTCATGAGGAACGACCATCCTGGGCTTGAGAACTATGCACTCATGCTTAGTAAAGAGCATGTTATGACTCTGATCACAAAATTGGGATACACTCAAAAGATTGTATCCAAGCTTCTTGACAAAGTTTACCTTCTCCATGGTGAGCTTACCATTTGTGACCCTGCCCCTTCCTGTAATGTAACCTCCAGCATCTCCTACAAAAGCAATTAGCCCTCCATCAATTTTCTCAAAGTTTTGGAGTAGTGACCCATTGCCTGTCATGTGCCTGGGACAGCCAATATCAATGATCCATACATTCATGTTTGTCTTGAGTTGTTCTTGCACAAAAGAGATGGTTAGTTACATTTGGAAACCCAAGCCTTATTGGTCTTGGGCTCATCAAAAGAAGTTGAAGACAATGCTACTGTAATTGATCCTAATGTCATGTTCTGAGGATTATTTGTTGATGTTGATGAAGAACTTTCAGCCACTTGGTCTTTCTTTGTCTTCCACACCACCTTTGGAAGCTTAGACTTGATCTTCATAACTTCAGAAGTTTTGATAACTTCAGAAGTTTTGATGACTGGACCTTCGGAAGATCTTGTTAAGACTACAGCAGGCTTCAGTACTTCGGAAGTATTTCTTTCTTTCGAGACCATTTTTTCTTCTGAAGGCAAATTTTCACATGTCTTCTTCTTCATTTTGGAGCTTCCGAAAGGAAAGGATTTTCCTTCCGAAGCTTTCTTCTTCTTCTTCCAACTCTTAGAAGTTTCTGTCTTGGTCATGTGTATAGTAATTTTTGGATTGTAGAGGCAATCCTTAGCAAGATGAGAAGTACTACCACACATAACACATACCATTTTCTTCCTTCTAAGCGTCTTTCTTTGAGAACAAGGCTGAATTTGATCACTTTCCTTCTCCATCTTTCTCTTTGCAGATGATGTGGTAATTCTTTTAGGGTGAGAACTACCTTTGGAGTTGGATGGTTCAAGTTGTGTAGCAGTGGTACACAACTAATTAGCCTTATTCATGATGCTGGGATGATTTGGACATGAACCAAAACTCCTGGTACTAGAGTTCAAGCTTGAGTCTTCAGCCTTAACCACCTCAAAACCTGCAGAGATAAAACTTGTTTCTGCACAGAATTAAATGTTGTCTTGATCTCTTGAGCCTTCTTGGACTTCCTCTTGGCTTTTCTAATCAAGTTCTTCCTTCTTGACTTGGTCATCCCAGCTCCTTTACTCTCCTAAGAGGGATAGTGAGCCTTCTTAAGTGCTCTTTTTCACTCTTCTTAGAGACATCATTTACTATCTCCTCTTCATCCTCTTCACTCATGGGGTCTATGAAGGGAAGCTCATATTCATAAGTTCCACACCTAGGAGATCTTACAGACAAGATTATGTGAGGAGGAGCTATCTCAGTAGATCCCAATCCCTGTTTATTCTGATAACAAACTTATGCATGTAGGATGAGGAAAATATGTTCTTGAAGGTCTCTTCTTCAATAAAACATTTTTCTGCCCTGGTTTTACTGATCACAAGCTCAGCCTGGCATTTAGTTAACTTAGTGATGAGATCTTTGATTTGAGTCCTATAGTTTGTATGCTCATGTTTAAGAGTTGAAATGTTTTTCTCTAGATCTTCTATTTTAAGTTTGTAATCATATTCAGCTCTTTTGAAATCATATTTCAAGATATTCAAATACTTAAGATCAAGATCTCATCTCTAAGTTATAGAACCTATATATGTTTACTTTAGCAATACATTTAGGTGTACAGAGATGTCTCAATACCTTTGCTTCATTATGGTCAGCCATTAGTGCTTGGTTTGGAGATGCATCTTCCACCTGAAAACTCTAGTCAAAGCCTCTTTCTTAAACAGTAACAGTAGCTTGCTGCTTTGGCTTCTCATTCTGGTTGACTCTCTCAGTGTAGTTTGGTCTGGTTTGTACTTGGCTACCATTTTTTCTTGGTGCTTTGCACTCTCTAGCAAAGTGTCCTATTTGGTTACAGTTTTAACACTTCACCTTGCTTTTGTCATGCCCAAACTTTCCACATGCAAAATTGCTTGGAAACTTTCTTCTTCTCCTCTTGTACAACTTCTTAGCTCTGTGAGTGAGAAGAGCCATTTGTTGAACTATCTCCATATACTCCAGATCATCTGGATGGATACAGTCAAGGTCTTCAAGGGTGAAGAGAAAGTTTCCAGAACTTTCATCAGCAGACACAAAAGCTTGTGAAGAGCTTGTCTCTTGCAATGGGCTTCCTTGAGTATAACTCTCCCTTGGTGTCTCTGGGAAGGTGATGAAAGGACCTTTTTGTGAGTTGTCAGGGTAGCAGATGAGATGATGTTGTGGTTCTCTACTATCCCTTTCAACCACATGAAGGGCTAAACTCTGTTGATTGCTGAAGTTACCAGATGGACTTTACATATTCATCTCCATCTGGTATCCACTAAGAATACCATACAACTCTATGAGAATAGAGTCTTAAGGTTCTCAGTTCTCTTGATAACAACACAATAATGTGTCCATTGTCTAGGAAGAGAGGCATAAACTTCCTTACAATATCCTTGTTTTCAAGAGTCACTCTAACATCCATTAGAGTGTCCACAATCTCAACATACCTGAAGTGTTGTTGGGTCATGGTTTTACCTGCTTTAAAGGTGATGTTTTCAAACTGCTGCTTCAGAAGGTCCTTCTTTTTCTCCTTGGCTTCAGTTGACTCCTCATATATTAGCTTCAGTGCATCCCATAGTTGTTTGGCTATTTTGCACTTCTTGAAACCTCTGTATATGGAGTTTGGAAGAGCAAATTAAAGGGCTGTCATGGCTTTCTGATCTATATCTATTCTTTTTCTATCTTCTTCATAATAGTCAATCAACTCCTTTGGAATCATACCACCTCTAGCAGCTGAAGAGGTGCTTGGTATGTGAGGCCTACCGACAATAGATTCCCACATCTTGGAGTCTTGAGACTTGATAAAGCCTTCCATTCTTTGATACCAAGTATCAAAGTCTTCAGGAGTGATTAGTGAGGAGTTTTTCATAGTTTCAATTTCCATATCAGCCTTTGAGAGAGCTGCCATTTGAGTTGTTAAGTATTTTGTGAGACTAAGGGATCTAAGATGGTGAGATCTTATAATCAAGAGCCTGGAATGCTCTGATACTGTTAGGTCTAGGAACAATAGATCTAGATCATTTTGTATAGGCTTAGTACTTTGATCAATACCTGTAATGAATGATTGTAATTTATTATTTTGATGTATGCATTGTGTATATAAGTTAACCCATATGTGTGTTGATCTGTGTATGATTGCAGGTACAAACATTATACTTGGTCAATTATTGAAATTGACTAAGTGTAAGAAACATCTACGGATGAACATTTTATTCTTCCGTAGATATGTTTCTTACAAGTAACAAGCATCCAAAGATCATCTACGGATGAACAATCAACTGGAGTTAAGGTGAAAATCAGAGTTCAAGTGAAGACTCCTGCGGATGAGCAAACTCCTGCGGATGAGCAAACACCTTCGGAAGAACAACGTACCTTCGAAAGACTATGTAGCTTCGGAATCCAAACACTTGTATTTAAATAATACAGGTGTTACAAGTCAACGAGTCAACAATATAGTTGTGTGAATCCCAAGAGATCCGGTATTTCCTTAACTGAAACACATGTGCCTATAAATAGGGATCCTAGGTTTCACATCAAGAACGACACACGAACACAAACAACCAAGCATCAATAAGGCAAACCCAAACATCACATCAATTCACACAAACATAAACCCTAGCAGCCGTCACATCGACATCAACACGTTCGAAGCATTTATTGTTCATTATTTATTCTTTTTAATCATTAATCAATTTAATGAAATACGTGTGAATCATATCTTTTCTTTTGCTTATTAATTGTGTTCTTCTCATTGTGTTCGTCATAATCACTAATCATTATATTTGATATTTAGTTATTAAAACAATTAAACAAGGTTAATGTTGATTCCGCAAACATTAACTTGATTCCCTATTAATACCGATAATTTCTGATTGCGATCCTTGGATTCACAGGTGGGATAATTACCTTCCGGAGAAACTTATGTCTTAGAACAATTTTCTTCCGAAAGCAATTTACCTTCGGAAGAAACTTCTAAAGCATCTTCTGAAGCTTATAATAAAAATATTTTCTTTCTTTCTGTGTATTTTAATTTAGCATGACATATGTTTAGGAAATGATAGTACACTACGCCTTTGCTTCTATCTTAATTCTTAAATATCATTAAAATCTGATCAAGTTACTTGATATGTGAGTAGGTTCATCTTGAGTGGAAATTACACTAAGAGCATGCCAAACATAATGCAAAGTGATTGTTTGTGGGAAACTTCATTTTGAGGATACAGAAAGTAAGTCTTGTTCTGATGTGACCGAATCACTCATCTAAGCACAATATGTACCAACACTTTATAATATATATCTTTGCAACTCATATTCCCTCTGTTTTGTGTAAACAAAGCCCTGGGTGTATGATCACCGTGGTATACATTTGTAACCAACTGGTGAAAAGATCATGATCCTCATCATCCCTCTGTTTTGTGTAAACAAAGACCTGGGTTGAAGACACCTCTGTTTTACGTAAGTAAAGACCTGGTGACCTGATGATGATCATATCTAAGCTCTCAAAAGAATCCTTTGTGATCAACTGTATATTAAATCTAGAGCTTTTACATCAATGCATTAATGAGATGACAAATGCATCTCAAGATAGAACTTATAACTTAAAGTACATAGTTTCAAGTGTGAAAAAGTGATGATTTGACTCACAAAGGGAGGACAAACTCTAAGTGATTTGAATGTGAAGCCCATAACAGTTACTCACCAATAAACATGAAAACAAGATAAACAGCATGCCTAGTTGATACAATACTCTTGTATGGATTTAAGTGGACAAACATACTTGCAATTAGAACTAAGATCAGGTATCGTTTCACCAAATTAATTCATTAGGAAGATGCTTAGTGTTATAGTATGATCCCATTCTATGTGTATATGTGCTTGTACATAGTCCTCATTTCAATTTTGTTTAGTTTAATTTCTTTTTGTTTGGTCAGACATGTGTCTTTCATGATATTCTTCTTAGAAATTTATGATAAATGTCTTCATTTATCATTAATCAAAAATTTAGGGGGAGTAGAATCATAAAAATAAGTTAACAGTAAAATTGTCAAATGACTTGTCAATATAAAGGAATTGAAACCTGAGCACTAACTTGGCTTTTGGATACATGAAGTTTTTAAAATATAAACCTTCTTGTACACTATTGGCATGAATACAAAGTCAACAAGGTCCAATAGCAATAAATGGTTCTATTAGTTGATTACGACCATACAATAAACGTGGCATTTTAAGCATCAGCAGAAGCTATAGTGCATTTTAAGCATCAACAGAAGCTACAGTGCAGTTTAAGCATCAGCAGAAGCTACAGTGCATTGTAAACATCAGCAGAAGCTACAGTGCAAAACTTAAAGGGGAGTAAAATATGACTATCCGTAGATTGGTATCATACGAATAAGTTAATATTTTACAAGTATAATTCATTTCCATAGATTGATAACCTATGGAAAGTAAAGTTATACTTCAATTCAATTTTAACTTTCACTTTTAAGTTTAGGCATCCGCAGAGTCCTACGGATGAACTGAAATCTGCGAAACAAATAAATTCTGCGGATGAGTAATAAGAAAAGTGGGACCCACTTCATTAAATAAATTAAATAAATGTGTCGAGGGAGTATAAATGATGTTTTTGACTTGGAATTCATTATTCACTTTTACAGAACCTTTTTGACCTAGAAGTTTGTTAGTCATAACCTCATCCCTCCCTTATCTGATTTCAAATTACTCAAATCCTAAACATCAAACAAAACTTAAAACTGATTTCGAGTCTTAATCTCAAGGTAAATCATATCTTAAACATCAGCAATGAACTGAATGATTCATCATTGTCGTTTAAACTCTTCGTATTCTTAAATATGATGACCTAGTTCTAACATAATCATTCTCATTCTTATGAACAGATGGCAAATCGATTTGCAAGGGAGCACAATGTGTGTGCGTTCTTAAATCCCGACGACCCTGTGTCGGAAGGATGTCGAGACATCATCGATTATTTGCGATGATCCAAGCTGTTTTATGCTTTAACAGCAGAGCCTGTGATTCACCAATCACATATAATTGATTTCTGTAACTCCGCATGAATAAAAGAAGATGGAGAAGTTATCGTGGTGGAAGTGAAGAATCAAAGACTGAGGATGGATGAATAGACCATCAGGAGGGTTCTAGAGTTGGGAGAACAAGAAGCTGGTCACCCTGATGTGTTCGAGAACAAATACATAGAGAAGATATTCTATCTGATGGGATATGATGGTGATTTTGAAAAAGGAGAAATAAAGAAAGGAAGATTATGCAAGCCGTACAGATTCCTATGTCACACTTACCTAAAGTGCATCTCAAATAGGAAGTCTGGGCTTGACAGATTCTCTAGACACATATCATCTGGGATTATTGGTGTTTTTGAGGGAAGGACTTATAACTACTCCAAGTACATTTTCAGTTGTCTGTGTGACCACATCAGAACTCAAAAGGCTGACAAAATGTATATGTTTCCAAGGTTCTTGCAATTGATCATAAATGCTGAGTTTCCTGGAATAGATCGAGATGGTGATGTGTTTGTGCAAGCTCATTTGGGTAGATATGTTCTGAACAAGATTAGTGGAAAATACCAAGGAGAAGACATGCCAATGTTTGCTCATGTGGTGGATGCTAATGTCAACATCCCACAAGAACTGGTATGGGAAGACCAGAAAGGAAGTTCACCTGCTGACACTATGGAAGCCTCACCCTCACCTCATCAATCACCCATTCACCAACATCATCAATCTCCACAACCTCAATCTCCCCAACCACAATCACCAACAAGTCAAAATACTCAACCGTCTCTCCAAATCACCCTCCATCTCCAATTCAACTGCAAATATAACTTTTTCAACATCCTCCAACTCCTGAAAACCAATCCACTGAAAGCATTTACACTGAGGAGACAGAGTTAGCTTCACAAGCAAGTACAGTGCAATTGTCACTAACCAAAACTGAATCCCCTGTCCATTCAAATGATACAGAACCTGTCTCACCAGTCTCTGACCATCAGCAACAACAACAACCACATGAAGAGCAGGAAGATCAAGTAGTTGTATCAAGCTCAAGCTCAGTCAATGTAGCACATGATGATGAGTTGGCTGCTGAACATCAAGAAGGGGAAGGAGCAAACTATGTCGATGTAATTGCCTATCATGAAGATGATCTAAGTGAAGATGACATCCCTGTTAGCAAAAGCTATTTGGTGGCTGAATACAACAAGCTTGTTGTCAAGTCTAACAATAGAAAACAAAGAATTCAAGTGTTAAAGAGGATGATGAAAGAAAAGATGATCAGCTTATGAAGCAGGAATCTAGTTTTAAAAGATTAAGAGAAAACATTCAATAAAACAATAAAGTCATTGATGCTCTACATGAGCTTGTCAAAGAACAAAAAAAGTCAATTGCACATGAGAAGGCTGAAATAGAAAAGCTTGTGTTGGAGAGCAACCAAGCTAACAACACTCTACAAGAACAATTTGCTCAGCTGCAAAGAAAGGATGAAGAGATTGATGAGTTGAAGATGAAGATCTGTGCCCTTGAATCAAATGCTCCTGGAACAAAACAAACAAAAGAACATGTTGAGACTTCTAAGCAACTTATTCTATACACCAGGAAAAGGAAGTATTTGGGTCCAGTTAAGAAGGATGTGATTGAAGTACAAGATTCTCCTAAGAGAACAAAATCTACATCTCCAGAGCACACTCCTTCAGTGGATGTTTCCACTTCAAAGCCTGTAACTCATGCTGAAGCTGATAGTGATGCTGAATGGAAAGAACTAACTAAAGAAAAGCCTCATAAAGAACAAGAAGAATCAAAGGTTGATGATCTACTTACAACAAAAGACATATTGGAAGAGAGGCCTGAGTCAGCTTTGTTCATGACCCTTATTAACCATGGGTTTCTGCAGGATCGGGTTTGTCACTTAAACACTTGGATTTCTCTCAAACTCACTTACAAAACACTCAAATCAGATGAAGTAAAGTCTTTTACAAGAGTTGATAATAATATAATAAGTATTAAGGAACACACAGAAATAATTTTCAAGGCACTTGTATATATTACTTCTCAACTCAAGATATTACAAGACTCTTACAATCATAAAACATGAGTTACAATGAGAAACTATATATACTAGATCCTACAGCCGGATATACTTTGATACCAGCTGGAAACCTAAGACTAAAGCATATACTACAATGCTAAAGTTAATGTATCTTAGATAAAGTATTATCTAAGATATGGTAGTCATGACATGTCCATGACTTACCTTTTGTCACCAACTAAAGATGGCAATTGTACTAACATAAAAAGGTAAATAGTGGAATAAAGTATGGTCAACTACATGGCTTTTGAGAAAACGCCATGCAGTATCTCAGAGGTCTGCAGCGGAGTGTCAGGGAGACCATACTTATGTCCACTGGATAATAGTAGTGTCTTTCGAAGGTATGTTGGCTTCGGAAGAACAAGTTCTTCTGAAGCCACTTATACTTCGGAAGAGGCTTCTATACTTCCGAGGCTTGAGGACTTCTATACTTTGGAAGTTGACTTCAGATCTTTCATTCTAAGTCTTGATCTTCGGAAGTAAGTTCTTTGTCTTCGGAAGTTGGAGTTTTCCTTCGGAAGTTAGTTTTACACTTTGTCTTCGGAAGAGCTCCTTTTTCCTTCGAAAGTTCCATACTTAGCTTCGGCAGTCCTTTATTTGTTGTACCAAAATCTTCTAATTGATTTGGTTTTGGTTGCACCAGCCTTTTTAGATCCAACAAACTCCCCCTAGGCTGATGCTACCAAAACCTCACTTGTTTCTGCTTCTCAAAGCTTTCAACACCAGGGACAGAAGATATTTGTCTGTTTCTTTGTTCTTCCCTGAAGTGGTGCTGAGAAGCTTGTACAAGTCATTGGTGGATAGGAGATTGTTGGAGCTGGAAAAGATAGTCTATATTATCAACACAGTGAAAGTCAACCAAAGTCAACGTCACGGTCAAAGTCAACAAAAGTCAAACCCGACACGTTCGAGACGAGGAACCGAGACGAGACGTTGAAGATTTAGATGACTAGGAGTTTTATTGTAATAAATATATTTTGTGTGAACAAAATATATTTTACTTTATTTGAGTCATGTTTTAGTATAAATATATAGTCTAGGGGGTTATGTGTAAATATGGAAACTTAAACTAGACTATAAATAGCCTAATTGTAATTAGAATTAGGTTAATGGTTGAATGACCAATAGATTGAGGGATTATTTGTAAACACATATTTTGCAATCTAATTGAAGATCAAAGGGGTTTTGATTGTGATTATCATATTTTGATCTAATTCTTCATGATTTGATTCAAGTTTGATCATCCTGGAATTACAATTTGGTATCAGAGCCATTTTGGATCAAATTCACTGAAGATTTGAAGATTTTTAGAGAGAAAAGTTGAGGTTTTGGTTGTTTTTGTTCAATATCAAGTTTTCATCAAATTCGGATTAGATTTGAGTGTTATTGATATGGAAATTGATTGAAGTTTGCTTATTATTGGTTGGGAAAGCTCTGTTAATCATCAGATTTCAAATCCATTTAGATTTGGGCGATTTCAGATTGATTTTGAGGTGAAAAAGGGTTTTGAGATCGACCAGCGAAACTGCTGTTCTTACAGCGAAACTGTCATCTTCATTCAGCGAAATTATGGTTTATTTTGGATCTGAAGTTGTTTTCTAGAGTTTCAGCGAAAGTACTCCCTTGAACGAAAGTTCAATAGTGTTTTTGACCAATCATCAAGTGAAATTGCTGCCGAATTTATCTCTGAACGAAAGTTCAAGCTTGTTTCCTGCGAACTTATCAGCGAAACTAAGCCATTTGTGACATTCGGCTAGCGAAACTGCTGCCGAAATTTCCAGCGAAACTACTGTCGGCTAAGCGAAACTAGAGTTCACAGCGAAACTAGCTCTGCGAAACTATAATTTCAGCGAAACTATCATTTCTTCAGCGAAATTCGAATGTTAAAGATGACTTTTTTCCCTTAGTTGGGATTAATTGAGTTCATTCCGATAAAGAAATTTTCACTGATTTTGAAAGATTTATAAAAAAAAAAAAAAAACAAGCTGACCTGGCAGCTTGACCCCAGTTGCTAAGATTTTCTAGCGTGACATTTACAAATAATATTTTTCCCGGGGGAGAATTATTTTACAATTTTTGGGAAAAATATTTTTGGGGCGTTTAATTGTTTAAACAAAATAAAAATAAATATGGCTTTTGCAGAATTGATTAAATCCTTCGAATCAGATGATCTCACAATTGCACAATGTCGGTTTGATAATTTTGCAGCTTTAAAGAATGAAAAGATGTCTGATTTTGTTGATCGATTTCTGTTGGTGGCAAGTAATCTGAAGAAGTTTGATGCCCAACTGGGAAATCATGAACAAGTTCTAAGATTACTTGATTCCCTCTCATCAGAATGGAGCTCACACGGCAAGTCGATTCAACAAGATAGAGGCTTTCGGGATTACAAACTGATGGAGGTGATCAACAAACTGAAAGAGATTGAGTTGGATATCAAACGTCGTGAGTACTATGAATCAACATATCTAACTCCAAAGATCACTTCAAACTCCAAAGAGAAACCAGAAGAGAGATCAGATTCTGACACCAATTCAGACGGTTTACCGAAACCTGAAACTAAAGAGGTACAAGAGGAGCTTAAGCAGACATCAATGGGTAAAGGTGGAGCTGAGTTGAATGCGGAAGTTTGTGATGCTAAGAAGGAAGAGGAATGGAAGCAAAATACCAGAGTTTGCAACTGTGAGAAGGCTCTTACTGCTGAAAGAGTCATCCTGGATCTTCCATACGAGACAGTTCAGGATATGTGTTCTTCTGCTTGTAAAATTCGTTTATTGGGTGTGTATAAAGCTAATAGGTTACTTTTAGATAACCAAAAGGAGTTAACTACCATAAACGCAGAACTTAAAAAGAATGAAGCCAAGTATTTCATAAAATTAAATGAAGCTTTAAAAGAAAATGATCATTTAAGACGAACTCTTCTTGAAAGAAATGTTGAAATTAATCTCTTAAACGAAAGAGTCACTATGGCTGAATTTGAAACAAGCAAGCTTAAAACAAAGCTTGATAGATGGACCATATCCGGAATGAAACAGGAAGAGTTACTGTGTAAACAAAGGGGAGCTAGGATTAAAACGGGAGTGGGTTGTGGTGAAAATCCATACGTCTATCCTCCTCCTAGCACCCATTGTTACTCTCCTATGCCTCAACCTCATCCATCTAATGATTTGATTGAAGCTGCAGAAACTAATAGTTTAAATGCAGGTTTAAGCAACGTTAATCTTAAAGAGGTTAGAGATGTACAGGATTCTCCTGTAGGTTTGGGATTTCTTAGGCAGGGGTCTGATAAGAAGATTAATGATGATTCTACCTCTGATGCTCCAAAATCAATATCAGTTGCTTCTCCAACCTTCTTCAACAAATTCAAAACAGGTAACATTCCTTCGTTTGTTCCTGTCAGGTTTGTTAAAGAAGGAACAGTTGTTGAATCGTCAGGCAATCAAAATCCTATAACCGAAGCCGACACAATAGGAGGTGTCAATCAAGATCCTTTGGAAGCAGATCTGTGTATACGAGACTGGATAAGCTCAGATGATGAATCAAACACAGAGGAGCGTGTTGGTTCCTCACAGATCGAGATATCTTCTGACATTGTCAAGTATCGAAAGCTTCCAAAAGCTGAATCAAGACCAATACGGATCTCTTCTCCAATTGCAAAGCATCCCAGTCAATCAGTAAAGATCTCATTCCCTGTTCAGCATAGCAAATGCCAAAACAAGCAAGAATTTGCTACAAGCTCAAAGCAATCCTCATCCCTACCTGCATCACACGGTTCAGTGAAGCATCAAAAGCCATTCAAGGCTTGTTTTGAGTGTGGAAAAGAAGGTCATGTGGTTAAGAAATGTCCTCAAAGGCTTGCTATGGATGGTAAAGGCAAAACGAATTGCTTCTCCAGTTGTAAGTCTATAAAGAATGTTCCAGATGGTAAAGGCAACACGGGTTGCTTCTCTGGATTAAGAGGTAAAAAGCACACATCTTTGAATGGTTGGATGAAAAACCCTCCATCCAAACCTTTTCATGTGAAGCCGATTTCACATGATTCAAAGATGAAAATGACCAAAGGTTTAAAACCAAATTCTTTTCCTTCTGGTCTTAAACAGAAAATGATTTCCAAGTTTAATTCATTCAAATCCAAGTTAATTGAACCAAAACAAATTTGGAAAATTAAAAAGAAGGATACAGTTCTCCCTGATATTTCAGCAGATTGTTTGTTGAAGCAGGTTACTTCTGCCGTTGCAAAAGGAACACCCAGGACTTTGATGGCTTGGGTTCCCCTTTCAAACTAATTTGTTTTTGAATGCAGGAACAATTCAGGAGGACTGTTAGTAATCCGGTTTACTGACAGGGATTGTTCCTAATTCAAATTTGAGGCGGAACAAACAGGTTAAGGTCATGGTATTATATCCACAATCTGGATTTTTATTTACACAATCACAGTTCTCACTTCACAATCACTGCATATTTCTTGAGCATTCATTTCTTATCATCATAACAGTGTAGTTTGGAAGACCTTCTTTGATAAATTTTTATTTTTGTACAGTTTTATAAAAAATTAAAAAAATAAAAAATTAAAAAAAAATAAAAAAAATAAAAAAAATAAAATAAAAAATAATCAAAATAATAAAATGGAAAAGTTTGCAAAATAAAAATTTAGGGGGAGAGTATAAATAAATAAAATGAAAAGTGTACTGAGAACTTGATTCGAGATGACTGAGAAATGATTGTATATTATCTTGAAATGCTTGTCTTTGCATGACTTGCGTTTTAAAAATGAGAAATGATAGTAACTGATGCTGTTATCTGATTTACATCTTATTTTTAATTGAAAATAATAGAAAAACAAACAGATTCTTTAATGATATGCTTGGTAGACTCAGCCTGAAGAATAAAGTAGACAGCAGCATAATGATTTAAATTAAAACATCATGCTTAAGGATGTCTAGATTTACGCAATCATTTTGGCCTGCACAAAAACTGAGTCCCGACAAAAATTGGATTGAGAATTGATCTTTAACCCACCATGATACAAATCATATAAGCCATATCTTTGAGCCGTGATTGGTGTATTTATGTGTCTTGTGTTTGTGCTAATCTCCTCTGCTGTACGATAGTACTGACCTGGAGCTCTCATCGGCACATGATTAAATGGTCATCTCCTTTGTTATACGTGAGTATAGACCTGGAGCACTCACCATTTTGGTCTAAGTAGTGTCAAATCATCTAAACGATGAATTCATCACAGAATGTAATATTCTGTCAATAATCACTTGCACACTAATGCACAAGCCTTGCTCTGTAAAGATCGTTACAAAATTCAAGAAATCCTGAGGTTGGGTGAGGGTTTTTGCCAAATGATTGTGGGGTCCTAGCATTCTAAAGCATTTAATCGAACCTTAACGAATCATCTTCTGCTTGTTGAAAAAGATAGGGCATGAGTTTAAGTGGACAAACATACCAGCAATCGTTATTGATCTGTTTGAGAATTTCAAAATCATTTAAAGACTGTGATTAGATTTAGTTATCAGTGTGATCTCATTGCTTGTCGATGATTAAATTCATCTTTGTGCTAAAGTATATCTTGAGGATATGATCTCATTATCGATTCAGTTCTCGGTTTAAAAAAAAAAACACAAAAATTATATAATAGATAAAATATGTTATAATACATGTATATAATAAAAATAGAAAATATATTAAAATTGTTTTTTTTTTTTAGGTTTTCCATATTATGCTGTTACAATTGTATCATTTTCATGCATTTCACAGAAATTGCGTACAAACGAACACGGATTCGCTTGTTTTTCACACACAGATAAACATGGGTTTATTTTGTTAAAATGAAATGATCTAATTAGAAATGTCGAGATTGTGTTTGAGAATGTGTTTCAGATTTTTGCTGTAAGTGATGGCCGATCATCAGTTGAGCAGTGTACCTGATCAGAGAACCTGTTCCTCAAGTTTGCAGAAGATACCGAGCTAGGAATCCTCCTCCTACATCTTCTGAAGCACTCGAGATTAGAGATTTGGGAAAGTTGTTCCAATATCCTCACAAAGGATGCACTCAAAAAGGCGGAGCATATAAATAGGGGGAGCTTATGAGATGAATAACTTTTCTCATCAAATTCAAAAAGCTTTAATTTGAAGATCTTTCTACTGTTGATTTCTCGGGGCTGAATTCGTATGAAGACGTTGATAATGATAGACTAAGGGGGAGTATTGTTGGAGCTGGAAAAGATAGTCTATATTATCAACACAGTGAAAGTCAACCAAAGTCAACGTCACGGTCAAAGTCAACAAAAGTCAAACCCGACACGTTCGAGACGAGGAACCGAGACGAGACGTTGAAGATTTAGATGACTAGGAGTTTTATTGTAATAAATATATTTTGTGTGAACAAAATATATTTTACTTTATTTGAGTCATGTTTTAGTATAAATATAGTCTAGGGGGTTATGTGTAAATATGGAAACTTAAACTAGACTATAAATAGCCTAATTGTAATTAGAATTAGGTTAATGGTTGAATGACCAATAGATTGAGGGATTATTTGTAAACACATATTTTGCAATCTAATTGAAGATCAAAGGGGTTTTGATTGTGATTATCATATTTTGATCTAATTCTTCATGATTTGATTCAAGTTTGATCATATGGACCAACAGAGATCCAGTCTATCACTCTGAATGACATGTACTCTTTGTTGTGTCCCCCTGAAAAGAGT
Source organism: Flaveria ramosissima (assembly GCA_025215565.1). Taxonomy (NCBI): domain Eukaryota; kingdom Viridiplantae; phylum Streptophyta; class Magnoliopsida; order Asterales; family Asteraceae; genus Flaveria; species Flaveria ramosissima. The sequence goes on from CM046031.1 coordinate 39,974,886, forward strand.
TAGTTGACGGGAGTTATAGTCATACTCCCATCTAACTATGGATTCAAGTTCAGGACCTTCAATCATTTGTAGATAGGCTTTGCCTTTGGTTGTTGATCCCTTCCTTTTCTCCTCCTCTCTCAGTTTCAACTCTTCTTCAACCTTGCTTCTAGCAGTTAGCTCGGCCATATGAAGACTGCCTAGATGATTTCTAATATGGGTAGCTACATCAGAGTTTGAAGGGTTGGAGAATGGCTTCTCTGCTAACTCAGCAATGTCAAATCTGCTCAAGTGTAACAGAGATGAGGCACTTAGCCTGTTGAGCTCTCCATTCTCTCTTTCAACAACAAAGTTGTGAAAAGAGTCTTCAAACCTCCACTGGATGATCTTCTTCCTAGGTGCAAGAGGTTGTCTTGGCAACCGGTCACCTTTCTTGGTATCCAGCAGAGTCACCAGCCTTCTCCTTAACTTATTTTCTTCCTCATTCAAAGTATCTGAATTGAGGCCAAGGAGATTTGCAGCTTGGTCCAATGTTCCTCTAGGCAGATCAAGAAATTGTTCTATAGTGAGGGAACGTGAGGATCCATCAACATAAGTCAAACTGACTGAATCCTCCTCACAGGAGATATCGCTCAGGGTTGTGCAATTGATGAGCTTTGTCTTGACTGCCTTGAATTCTTCTAAGGAGAGATGTTTAGAAGGCTGAGGGGATGGTTTGATGGGTTGTTGGGTAGGTTGAGGTGTTTGGGTTCTAGCTAGAGTTTTGGGTTGGAGGATGGGTAGTTTAGGTGGTTGAGGTGAAGAGGTTGGTAAGGGTGATTGTGTAGGTTCAGGGGTGTATGGTTCAGTGGTTGGTTTGGTTTTGATGGGGAATGGAAAGGGTATTGGTTCAGGTTGTGGTTGGGTTTGGAGTTGAGGTTGAGTAGTTGATTTGAAGATCATCCCCTGTCCCCTTCTGTACATCTCCTTCCTCTTCCCCGAGCGAATCTCAGCCTTTATGTCACTGACATGTCGAGGGTCTTTTCAGACATAGGACCCACCTGCCTGCCAGAGAAGCCATGAGCCCTGAGATAGCTCTTCATCCAGGCCTTCTCACCTATCTTCTTGGCAGCAAATAGTCCTGCTTCCTCTTCCTTCTTCTTCTTCTACATCAGCTTTTCCCTTGCAGCTTTCTTTCTCTCTTTCTCCATTTGATCTTGCTCTTTGTTGAAGAGCCATAAGATCGTATCATTGTTGTGTGGAGAAAATTCTTTTTGAGAGAAACCTCTGGAGGTTAGAAAAGTTATCCTTTCCCTCCTGAGCTGCTGATCATCTTCTCTTTCTTTCCTCTCCCTTTCTTCTTCTAAGGCCAACCTTGTTGCCTCTTCTTTTTGCTGTTTTTGCAGCAAGGTTGCCTTTTCCAGCTCAACTAACTCCTCTAATGGTAGCAGGAGTACATCCTCATTCGCAGCTCCTAGACTGACAAGTCTATCAATGATCTCTACTCTTCTTCTATTGTTGACTGCCTCCTGGTTGGCTGCAGCTGCTTGGTACTGGCAGCTAGCAGTTTTCCAGTTGGAAGCCTACCTTTTCTTTTGAGTTTCTCTAACCTTTCTTCCTCCTGAAGCTCTTCCTTAGTCATCTTCCTCTTTCCTTTGATGTCTTCGGAAGTGCTAGACTTTGGGGGTTCTTGGATGGAAGGTTCAGGTTGAGTAGTAGAGATGGAAGCTGGAGTTAATGCTGATGTTTGAGCAAGTGGTTGGGTGAGAAAATCCTCCCTATTAACCTCAGATGCAAGTTCCAGGATTGCATCTGTGACTATTAGATCATCGGATAATGAGAATAGTCCTTCCGCAGCAGCAATCTCAGCTTCGGAAGTTTGAAATTGTTCTTCCGAGGCTTTGAATTGTGCTTCGGAAGTCTGTGAAGATGCACTATCTATCCCAACTGTCTCAGTTGCTGGGCCATCAGTCCTTGTTTCCCCTTCGAAGTTAATCTCAGGTTCCACTTGGACCTTAGGTTGACCAACTTCCTCAATAGTGGTAGAAGGTGCATTTAACCTCTGAAGCTCTTTAGCTCCGAAGTAGATCACAGACAGATCAGGACTTGGCTGTTCAATAAGAGATTCCAATAGGAACTTGTTGAAGAACCTATTGAGATCTTGGAGCATCCTTTGATCCATTTGAATTACAACTGGAGGAGGCTCAGGGAAAACTGAAGCTTGTTGCATGGGATATTTTGAGCTTAGGGAAGTGAGAGCTTGACTTTAGGGTTCCTCTTGTCTTTGACTTTGTCTCTGAACACTCTCCCCCTTTTGGTAGCATCATCCTGAGAGCTTGATGAGCTAGAGGAAGAGGTCAAAGAGACCTGAGTTTGTACGTGCCTAACAGACCTCTCAATCTGTTTCTCAGCTAGTTTGGCCTTGAGTTTTCAATCTCAAGTTGCTGAGTGGCAGACCTATCCTCTAAAGTCCTAACCTTAGATTCAAGATTTGAGACTTTAGAAAGTAGGTCTTCAATGGTGAGTTGCAGTCTTCCCTCATCTTCTTTTGAAGAATCACGGGAGATGAGGTAACATACCTTGTATGTTCATCCTCACCACCAGATGTGGTTTCTTGGCGCCCTGGTTTCCCTTGCTCAATGATGTCTCTTTCAGAGTCATCAAAGGGCATGGTTGCCGTAGATTCAGTCTCAGTAATGTTACCACTGTCCTGAGGATCCCTTGAGGCTCCTTCAGTAGTGGCAGCTGAATCTACATGAGTCCCCTCCACATCAGTGGGACTCACCTCAGTAAAGGTTTGCTGATGGGGGCTAGAGATAAGAGATCTCTCTAGGCTCTGTTGATCCTTGAGAGGGTGTTGTGGATCAACTTCATTGCCCTGAAGAGACATAATCTCTTCATCAGCTCAATTAATAGGTCAGTAAAGGATATGGAAGTAAAACCTAGTGACCCGGGACTTTGATCAATGTCTAAAGGCATTGAGCCTGTGATGGGGCTGTCCCTTTTTGGCTGCTCAGGGGAGTATAGAGACTCTCCCTGAGGGCTTTCAGCTTGGGTTTGGGCTCATGGGTCTGAGACTGAGGAGACTCAAGACCCATATTGAGGTCAATTGTGAAGGATGGTTGGACCTCAGGCTGAGTGGGAGCCCTTTGTTCCACTCTAGCCTTTTTGGGTAGAACATGAGGAGCTTGTTCAATCAGAGAAGATTGAACAAGGGTTCGTTTGGGGCGTCTTTGATAAGTGAAGGTAATGGGTGGAGAAGGTAGATTTGGCAAAGTGAGGGTAGTTGCTGGTGTGGGTTCATCACCTGTGGGGTTAACAGGGATGTCACCAGGAGCCATTGGCTCAATCATACCTGGAAGAAGTGCAGTATCTCTTCCGGTGAAGTTGGTGGACACTCTCTTCAAAGTTTTGAAGATGGTCGGCCTCATTTGAGGAGCAGTCAGAGCAGCTGCACAGACAAGCTTGCTCTGGTCCAGCTCACAATTGATTATGTGCTGGAGAAACCTGGGATACATGAAGAATGTGTCCCGTTGAAGGTTTCCCATGAGATTGGTCAGCACAAATCTTGAGTAGTTGAAGCGGAGGCTTTTCACCAAACCATGAACTAGGCACCCAAGTTCATATGGGATTTGATCCCATCCCCCAGATTTGTTGGACAAGCAGTGAAGAACCACATGCAGCAGGAACTTCCAGTTGTAAGAGAAGTTGAATTTGTAGACAGTTGACCTGCTAACATCTCCACCATATCCCATTTGGATATAAGTATTGTCCAAATCTGCTTTGGGGAATTCTGTTGGAGCGCCCTCATCATGAAGCTCTAGATGCTCCCTGATGATTTGTTCAAAAATGACCAACTCCTGGCCACAGATGCTCGATCTAATGACACGAACCCCATTTAGGGTTTCAATCTGACCGTTTGCCCAAAATTCAGACATATGGTTTGAGTAAATCGTGGGGTTAACAGTCAGAGCGGTGTAGTAAGAAGATTGGGTTAGAAAGGAGATGATGTCTGAGAAGTCAACATCCCTTGAAGAGTCAAGGAGTGCGACTTGGTTGTGCTGAGGGTTAAGTGCCATTGAAGAAAGTTACAGGAAGATAGTTCGGAATAGGGTAAATTGAAGATGAAGAAAGCTTTTAGGGCAGTAATTTTGGTAAAAAGGATGTAAGTGATTAGCCGGAGGTATTTAAATGGGTGGAATGGCGGTTTAAAGGGGGTTTGGATAAGATGATGTGAGGTTTCAGTGGATGATGTGACATGGGCGGTAAGGTTAGTCCATTTAAATAATCCGACATCATTAACAAAATCTTTACTTTTTACAGAGTGGGGCCCAAAAGATTTCCGTTACACAGTAAAATCTTTCTTCCGAGTATAAAGCATTTCCGAAGGTAATGTTCTTCCGAAGGCAAATTTACTTCCGAAGGTAAAGTGATTACTTCCGAGAGTATATGTTGCTTTCCGAATGGAGAGTGTTACAAGCTTCGGAAGTAGATCTGATATGAAATCAATCGCTTCTTCCGAGACTTAACAACTCTTCCGAGAAGAAAATTATCCTGGGAGAAATTTGCTTCGGAAGATATGTAAAATATCTTCCGAGGGTTAATTCCTCTTCGGAAGAATTCATACTTAGATAAAATTTAGAGAAAGATCTTTTGTAACAGGGCTTAGATTGTTTTGACATAAGACTTTACACATTAAAAGGTTTTCAAATGAGATCGACTAATCAAGGTTTATCATCCCAATAGCTGTAATGAGATATTTAAATCTTTGTTCATCAAAGGCTTTGGTGAACAAGTCAGCATATTGTTCATTTGAATCAACTTTGATTAGCTTGATAAGATTTTTCTTATGAATATCTCTAATGAAATGATACCTGATATCGATGTGCTTAGTCTTGGAGTGCTTTACTGGATTTTCAGTAATGGATATAGCACTGTTGTTGTCAATGTGGATAGGAGTGCTCATGAAGTTGAATCCGTAGTCTATCATCTGGTTTTGAATCCACAGCAGCTGAGCACAGCAACTAGCAGCAGCAATGTATTCAGCTTCAGCAGTTGATGTAGAGACACAGGATTGCTTCTTGCATTGCCATGAGATGATCCTTCCACCAAGAAATTGACATCCACCAGATGTTGATTTCTTGTTGATATTGCAGCCACCATAATCACTGTCAGAGTAACCATAGAGATTGAAATCACTATTTCTTGGATACCAGAGACCTAGTTTAGGTGCTCCTTTAAGGTATCTAAGAATTCTCTTGGCAGCAACTAGGTGAGACACCTTTGGAGCAGCCTGATATCTTGCACAAATGCAAGTTGCAAACATGATATCAGGTCTACTTGCTGTGAGATACATCAGAGAACCAATAATCGCTCTATACTGATGTTGATCAGTATCCTCCCCCTCAGGATCAGGGCAGAGATGGTGGTTTCTGGGTATAGGTGTTTTTGCTGCCTTACAATCTTTCATATCAAATCTTTCTAAGATATCATTGACATACTTAGATTGACTGATAAAGAACCCTTCCTTCATTTGCTTCACCTGAATTCCAAGGAAAAAGTCCATTTTTCCCATGGAACTCATTTCAAACTTCTTCTTCATAATGCTCTCAAAGTCTTTACACATTTGGTCATTTGAAGAACCAAATATGATGTCATCAACATAGACTTGAACGAGCAAGATGTCCTTCCCAGACTTCCTTATGAAAAGAGTCTTGTCAATGGTACCTCTAGTGTAACCATTCTTCAGGAGAAACTGAGACAATGTCTCATACCACAGCCTAGGTGCTTGGTGCAGCCCATATAGAGCTTTATCCAATTTGCACACATAGTTGGGATGCTGTGGATCTTCAAATCCCGGAGGTTGGCATACATAGACTTCCCTATCTATATCCCCATATAGAAAGGCACACTTGACATCAAGCTGGTAGACAGTGAAATTCTTGGATGCAGCATAAGCAAGGAAGATCCTAACTGCCTCAAGTCTTGCAACAGGTGCAAAGACATCAGTATAATCGATTCCTCCTCTTGAGTGTATCCTTGAACCACCAGTCTTGCCTTGTTCTTGATAATCAAGCCTCTATCATCTCTCTTGTTTCTGAAAACCCATTTAGTGCCTATAGGTACTTGACCAGATGGTAGCGGACATAGGTTCCAAACCTTTTGTCTTTTGAATTGAAGCAGCTCCTCTTGCATTGATTCAACCCAGCTACTATCTTTCAAGGCATCTTCCACCTTCTTGGGTTCCATTTGGGATAAAAAGCATGAGTACAAACAGACATTCCCATTGTGAGTTTGTCCTCTTGTTCTCACGCCTTCAGAGACTTCCCCTATGATGTTCTCAGCTGGATGAGTGTTATGAATCCTAAGTCTAGGAATCACCTCTAGTTGCAAAGACAAATCCAAATTGGACATTTTTGCACAGGAGCTTGAATACTTGGTCCAGCTGTTGTTTCAAGCTCATTCAATGAGGACTGATTGAATGAAAGAGAAACATCATCATTTGTTTGCTGTGAAGCATCATCAACAGTTGCCTGTTCCTTCAAGATGTTGCTTTCATCAGCTTGGTGTTGTGCAGGGTCACCTGAAGAGGTTTGAAAGTCAACAGGTGAAATGCTTGTTGAAGCTCCACTATCTCTTGAGATGGTTATACTGTCAGATCTTTCAATAGTGGGAACTTGATTTGCTGCAGCTCTTGGAGAACTTGGAATAGGTCTGGGAAGCTCAAACAGTTGATCTTCATCAGAGTCACTTTGAGCACCTGTTCCAGCTGAAACATTCTCACAAGATGGTTTAGAATAGTTTGGAAACAATTCTAAATCAAAGATATGATCAGGGCCATTCCCCCTAACACAAGGAGTGTGCTCATTGACTACAATGTTGGAAGATTCCTCAAATTGTTGATTTTTAATGTTATAAACTCTATAAGCTTTAGAGTTAGAGGAATATCCAACAAAGATAGCATCATCCGACTTTTCAGCAAATTTTGCCAAATTGTCTTTTGTGTTAAGTATGGTACACCTGCTGCCAAAGGACCTTAGAAAGCCAATGAACGGTGGCCTCTTGTTCCATAACTCATAAGGGGTTTTTCCATGTGGCTTTACTACAAGAACCCTGTTCTGCACATAGCATGCAGTGCTGACTGCCTCTGCCCAGAATGTTAGAGGCAGCTTTGAATCAGCTAACATAGTCCGAGCAGCCTCAATAAGTGTCCTATTCCTCCTTCAGCAACACCATTTTGTTGAGGAGTTCTGGGAGCACTATATTGTCTGGCAATCCCTTTTGAGTTACAGAATGAGTCAAGAACTTGGTTCTTAAACTCAGTCCCTTGATCACTTCTAATTATTTTAACCTTGTGATCAATTTGATTTTCTATTTTAAGAATAAAATTTCAAAGTTTCAGCAGTTTCATCTTTGGTTCTTAAAAAGAATACCCATGTAAATCTAGTAAAATCATCAACAATCACAAGGCAATATGATTTCCTTCCAATGCTCATTATACTTGTGGGACCAAATAGATTCATGTGCAATAAGTGTAATGGGGTGGTGATGGAGTTAACAACTTTGGATTTATGAGATGTCCCGTGTTGCTTCCCTTTCAAGCATGCAACACAGTTCTCTTTGCAGAAAAATTCCTTTTTAGGCAAACCATGTACCAAGTTATTTTTAGCCAATTTATTCATTGTCTTAAAATTTACATGACACATTCGTTTATGCCATAGTGTTGACTCATCACCATCAGCTTTGGAAAGAAAGCATGATACTTCTCCCATTAGGGAAGCATTGTTCATATCCAGCTTGTACATATCCCCTTTCCTGGGAGATCTAAGAAGCACCAATTCCTGAGGAATTGTCATCCCGGGTTTGAGGATTATGCACTCATGTTCTGTGAAGAGCATTTGATGCTTTTGATCACAGAATTGAGAAACACTTAACAGGTTGTGTTCAAGCTGTTTGACAAAGTTAACTTTGTCAACCTTTAATTTTCCATTGGATAAACTTCCTCTGCCAGAAATATATCCTCCGGCCTCACCTCCAAACTTGACAGGACCTCCATCATAATGTTGAAATTGTTGAAGGAGAGATCTGTTCCCTGTCATGTGCCTGGAGCATCCACTATCCACAATCCAAATATTGTTATTCTTGTCATATGGATGTCCCTGCACATAAGATGAGATGATTAGTTTTGATTGGAAACCCAAGCCTTGTTGGTCTTGGGTTCTTCCAATGATAATGACATAATTGAACCAAAATTTATGCTTGGGGGTTCAATGGATGTCTTTGAAGAAGAGGTTTGGGCTACAGCATCTTCCTTGATCTTCCATTCCATCCCTTGGTTGATCATGAAGGATGAGCTTGTTGAAGCTTTTGTAGCTTGGCATTCTTCCGAAGTTTCTTTCTTTTCGGAAGAAGCCTTCACCACCTTTTCTTCCGAAGCAGTCTTCTTCTGGGATGGCTTCAAGGGGACTCTTTTATTCTTTTGAGTCTTGACAGCTTTAGCTTCCGAAGCCTTTTTCCTTTCGGAAGAAGGATCTTCTTCCGAAAGCAGCCTTGCTTCGGAAACAAGCTTTCCCTTTTTCATCACTTGAACCATTTGATATGGTCCAAATGAGAAACCTTCCCTGACTCCTTCCTTTTTAACATTATTTGCATAATGTGTGCTAGCAGGATTGTAGTAACAATCTTTGGCCATGTGGTTTAGTGGACCACACATTATGCATGCAATGTTAATCTTTTGGGAATTGAGGATTGTTGTTTCTTGTTCTTTTTCTCTTCATCAGCAACCTTTCCCTTTAACTTCTGATCCTTTGGTAGGACAGGAGTGCTGGTACTACACCCCTTTCCTGAATCAGAGTTTCCAACCACGTGGAATCCAGCTGAGATGAATACACCCTTTTGCTTTGGGTCTATCTTCAACTTAGACTCAGCCACTTTCTTGGCAGTTTTTCTGGCTGCCTTAGCTCTACTTCTTCTGGCTTTGGTGGTCAGGGTTTGATCATCATTGGCAGGGGAGGGTATAATTAGCTGGTTCTTCCCTATGATGGTCTCCATGGTTGTATCATTCTTTGACTCATATGAAGGTGGGTTAGCAGATAGAACCTCTTGCTCCTCAGTACCACACCTTGGTTGTCTTATAGACTCATAGGAGTGTGGTGGAGCAATTTCATTGGTTCCCAACCCACCTTTGTTTTGGTAACAAAGTTTTGAGTGAGAGGATGATGCAATAATGGCTTGGAAGTTTTGCTCGGAAATAGCATACTTCCTGGCTTGAGCCTCAGCTGTGACAAGCTGGGCTTGAGCCTCAGTCAATTTGGATATTAAATCCTTTATTTGAGTCTTATATTTTGTGTGTTCGTGTTTTAATAGGGACACAGTTTTCTCTAACTCCTCAATTTTTCTTTGATAGTCAGATTCAGCCCTTTTAAAATCAGATTTTAAAACATTTGATGACTCAATATCGGATTTAATCTCCATATTGTAGTCCTGATACAATTTAACCTTAGCAATACAGGCAGGAGTACAGAGATGTTCATATACCTTATTTTCATCTGTTCCGGCCATGAGTGCTTGAGCAGAAGTCACATCCTGTACCATGAAGCTCTAGTCAACTTCTTGAGCCATTGCAAATGTTTCTGTTGACTTTCCGGTGGGCTTTGGTGTAGAGGGATGTGTGGAGGCCTGTGGGGTTCCCGGGTTGGACTTGGGAGCCTTGCATTCCCTTGCAAAATGCCAAGTTGGTTACAGTTGTAACATTTGGCCTTGGTTTTGTCAAAACCCAAATTTGCTGTTGATTGGGTTCTGGGGAAATTGCCTTCCAGTTCTCTTAAAGAACTTCTTTGCTCTGTAGGTTAGAAGAGCCATTTGTTGGACTATGTCCACGTATTCCACGTCATCCGGGCAGAAGCACTCTAGATCATCAAAGCAATATTGATAATCATTTGAGTGTCCACTTCTTGAGACAAAAGCACAGCTGTCCGGAAAGGAGCTTTGCTCAGGAAATGTGATGTATGGCCTAGAAGAACAAGATGGCTGCTGGGTGTAAGTCAAGTATTGTTGAGGCTGGGAGGTTCTTGAGCCTTCAGCAACCATTAAAGCGTTGCTAGCAGGAAGACTCAAGGGTCTGCTTGTCTGATGACCCCTCTTACTTTCCATTTCCAAACGGTATCCATCAAGGATCCCATAGAGTTCGGTCATGGTGAGTGTATTCAGATTCTCTGTTCTCTTGATAGAGACACAGTAGAATGTCCACTCACTGGGTAATGCACTCATGAACTTTCTTGTAAGGTCTCTGAGTTCATGAGCAATTCCCACAGATTGTAGGGAAGAAATGAGATCCATGTACCTGAAGTATTGCTGGCTAAGAGTCTCTCCAGCAATATAGGTGAAGTTCTCACACTGCTGCTTCAGTGAGTCCTTCTTGGAGTCATTTGAGCTTGAGTACATTTGAGCAAGCGCATCAAACAGTTCTTTGGCAGACTTGCAATGCTCAAACCCCACCATGATGGAGTTGGGAATTGCAGTCATGAGAACAGTCATAGCATTGCTGTCAATGTCTAGCTTCTTCTGGTCCTCATCAGAATAATCTTCAACAGCTTTCTCAATCATGACACCGTTTCCACCAGCTACCTTTGGCTTATACGGACCATTGACAATGGATTGCCACATCTTGCTGTCTTGATACCTAATAAAGCCTTCCATTCTTCTGCTCCATGACCTGAAGTTTTCAGGAGTGATGATGGGAGCTCTGGTCATCGTCCTTATCTCTATTTCAGATTTGTTGAGGGCCATTTTGAGTGTGGTGTAATGAGGAGTGAAAAACAGGTTGATTAGGATGGTAAGATCTCATAATCAAGAGCCTAAAAAAGCTCTGATACCAATTGCAGGATCGGGTTTGTCACTTAAACACTTGGATTTCTCTCAAACTCACTTACAAAACACTCAAATCAGATGAAGTAAAGTTTTTTACAAGAGTTGATAATAATATAATAAGTAGTAAGGAACACACAGAAATAATTTTCAAGGCACTTGTATATATTACTTCTCAACTTAAGATATTACAAGACTCTTACAAGCATAAAACATGAGTTACAATGAGAAACTATATATACTAGATCCTACAGCCGGATATACTTTGATACCAGCTGGAAACCTAAGACTAAAGCATATACTACAATGCTAAAGTTAAGGTATCTTAGATAAAGTATTATCTAAGATATGGTAATCATGACATGTCCATGACTTATCTTTTGTCACCAACTAAAGATGGCAACTGTACTAACATAAAAAGGTAAACAGTGGAATAAAGTATGGTCAACCACATGGCTTTTTAGAAAACACCATGCAGTATCTCAGAGGTCTGCAGCGGAGTGTCAGGGAGACCATACTTATGTCCACTGGATAATAGTAGTGTCTTCCGAAGGTAAGTTGGCTTCGGAAGTTGACTTCAGATCTTTCATTCTAAGTCTTGATCTTCGGAAGTAAGTTCTTTGTCTTCGGAAGTTGGAGTTTTCCTTCGGAAGTTAGTTTTACACTTTGTCTTCGGAAGAGCTCCTTTTTCCTTCGGAAGTTCCATACTTAGCTTCGGAAGTCCTTTATTTGTTGTACTAAAATCTTCTAAGTATTTGGTTTTGGTTGCACTAGCCTTTCTAGATCCAACAGTTTCCATACGACATGGTTGAGAGGATGAATGTGACTGAAATGAAGGATCTACTAAAAGAGTTTGAGCTGGCTAGATTCATGATCCCTACTTGTGACTATGAAGCATTCACAACATTTCAAGCCATTCAGAAAATCAAGAAAGATCTAGGCCATTGTGACACAGCAAAGCTTAGCAAGTACAATATGATCTGTTGGCTACAGGGTTATAACTACAAATCACATGATCTTAAGGGAAGAAAAGTTGGTGAGCTTAGGAAGATGATGGAGCATGTAAAGGCTGTTGAGCTTGACACAGGAGTGAGATTCAGAACTGAAGCTCCAAACCTATTATATGAGCAACAAAGCAAACTCCCTGCTGATCCTATAAGTGTTGAATCTAAAGATCAGCACAAAAGGAAAGAGAAACTGATCAGAAAGCCTATGGCAGTTATCCCTGGAAAAGTATGGCCTCTAGGAACAACAGTCAGGGAAATCACTGAACAAAAATCTACATTGATAGGGTTGTATGACCACATCACAACTCCCAGTTCAGTGGAAGAAAACAGGATTATGTCATGGAAATATGATCCAGACTAGGATTGTGCAATCATCAAGAGGACATCTGGAAGAATTGAATACTTCCATGATGTAGAACAAGTATTATACCTGCCTGAGAGTGAAATCAAGGATCTACAAAGCTTAACTATCACCAATTACTAAATTCACTCAAGAGGAAGAGACTTCTCTGTATCAGTAGGAAGACTCGAGACCAAATTCAAAGATGATGTACTGAAGGAAGCAAGAAAAGAAGATGATGATCATAAGAGAAGAATGGAAAGGGTGAAAAGATCAAGAAACACTCTTTTACATTTATAGATGATGAGCTTTTGAAGAGGGTTGGATACAACAACAAGAATGCAGTAGCCATTAAAAGATTTGATGGATATCAATACACATATCCCATAACTGAGTGGGGATATGTTGAGAAGACAAAAGAAATGGTGCTACTGAGGAATGCTGAGGGGAAGAAAGGTGAAAAGATAAGAATTTTTGACCCAGTAGAGATCAAGCTGTTCCACCCCAGCTACACATCATACTTGCATTACAAATTCTTCCCAAAGCTGTCAGATGAAAGAGCACAGAAGGATCTATGCTTATACGTGCACATGATTCAAGTGGTGGATAAACTACATGCTAAAGCATACAAAAGAAGAAGACATGATGCTGGGCTGCTGAAAGGAGCTGGCATTAAAGAAGTCAGAAGAAGATGAACTTGAAATAGTTCACAATCAAAGTGTGGTGGACACTCTAATAACAGAAGAAGATGTTTTGGGACTAAGTTTTGAGACTCTTCAAAGGATGTGCAGAATGAGATCAAGTATAAATACGATGATCAAAAGGATACAGTATCTTATTTCAACAACAAGAAGGTGTCAAGATTGAAAGAGCTTTCAGTTTTGAAGAGCTGATTAGAAGTATCTAAGCTTAAGGGGGAGTATTGTTAGATCTAGGAACAATAGATCTAGATCATTTTGTATAGGCTTAGTACTTTAATCAATACCTATAATGAATTATTGTAATTCATTATTTTGATGTATGCATTGTGTATATAGGTTAACCCATATGTGTGTTGATCTGTGTATGTTTGCAGGTACAAACATTATACTTGGTCAATTATTGAAATTGACTAAGTGTAAGAAACATCTACGGATGAACATTTTGTTCTTCTGTAGATATGTTTCTTACAAGTAACAAACATCCGAAGATCATCTACGGATGAACAATCAACTAGAATTCAAGTGAAAATCAGAGTTCAAGTGAAGACTCCTGCAGATGAGCAAACTCCTGCTAATGAGTAAACACCTACGGAAGAACAAAGTACCTTCGGAAGACTATATAGCTGGGGAATCCAAACACTTGTATTTAAATAATACAAGTGTTACAAGTCAACAAGTCAACAAGACAGTTGTGTGAATCCCAAGAGATCCGGTGTTTCCTTAACTGAAACACATGTGCCTATAAATAGGGATCCTAGGTTTCACATCAAGAATGACACACGAACACAAACAACCAAGCATCAATACGGCAAACCCAAACATCACATCAATTCACACAAACATAAACCCTAGCAGCCGTCACATCAACATCAACATGTTCGAATCATTTATTGTTCATTATTTATTCATCTGTAATCATTAATCAGTTTAATGAAATACGTTTGAATCAAATCTTTTCTTTTGCTTATTAATTGTGTTCTTCTCATTGTGTTCGTCATAATCATTAATCATTATATTTGATATTTAGTTATTAAAACAATTAAACAATGTTAATGTTGATTCCGAAAACATTAACTTGATTCCCTATTAACACCGATAATTCCTGATTGCGATCCTTGGATTCACATATACCAATTGCAGGACTGGTTAAAGGGTTGGTCAAGTTCTATTACAAGTGTTTACAAAGCATAAGAGATAAGTTACAAGGACTTGAGATACTTTATACTACATCCTACAGCTGGCCATACTTTGAAGGCCAGCTGAAAACATTAATCTAGACAACAAAATCAATGTAGAGTCAAAAGACAGATTGCCTTTTGACAAGTGACTATGACATGCCATAGTTTACATCCTAATATGCAGGACCGTTTAAGGGCTTTAACACAATTACAACACAACAACACAATGAGGAGATTAACTAAACTTTAATCAAACAGTGAACTGGATTAACCAAGATGATACAAAGAACACAAGTAAAGTAAAGAGACAGAACAAGAGAGTTTGGGTTTCAAAGAGGCAGTATATTGCTTTCTCAAGTTCTTTTACAAGTGTTATAAAGCATAAAGAAAGATACAAGAACTTGAAATACTTATACTACAACCTACAGCCGGCTATACTTTGAAAGCCAGCTGGATACAATTGACTAGACACTAACAAAATCAATTGTAGGATCAAAAGGCATATCTGCCTTTTGACCTTGTGACTATGACATGCCATAGCTCACATCCTTATACATTACAAAAAGGATAAAGTACATAAAGTGGAAAGTTACAGACTCAAGACCTCAATGTACAGTTACCAAAAGCATGGACCTTTTCACCAACTCATGTAAGTTGGTGACTTTACAGAGATGCAGCGGAAAAGGTGCTTTATGGAACAGTACATCAGATAAAGCATGTGTACTAAAAGTCTTCGGAAGAAATCTGTCTTCATAGGTTGAAGCTTCGGAAGACTTTGTCTGAGGCTTCGGAAGACTTCATGTTTGGCTTCGGAAGATATTGGTCTTGGCTTCGGAATATTTTACACTTAGAGTATTTTCTAATGCATTGTGTAAAACTTCCGAAGCATTCTTCACTTCAGTACTTAGTGCATGTTGCAAGACACTTTGGATGTTTTGGGTTGCATCAGACTTAAGGAATCCTTACAAACTCCCCCTAGGCTGATGCTACCAAAACACTTAGAAGATCTTCAGATGTTGGTAGTCTTCAGTACAATCAAGACCATTCCTTTCTTCATTAGATGGTCAGGATCATCAAGACTCTCATAGTATCTTCTCATCTCAAAGAGATCATGCAGAGGTAAGTTGATTATGTCTTGCCAGGAGTAGACATTCTCAACACCTTGATCTCTGATAACATGCCATCTTTCTGGATTGGTAGAGTAAGTCCAGGACAAGATGGGTGTCTCAGTTGTTAGAGGAGCCACTTGCATAGGAGTTGATTGGTAGATGACTTAGGCTTCTTCTTCTTTGTCTTTGGTTTAGAAGCCATTCTCTTCTTCCTCTTAGATGACTTTAACTGAGAAGACAGGTCTGCAGCACCATGTTGATCATCATTGTCTTTCTCAGTTGGGTGTTCCTCCCTCACAGGTTCAGAAGGAGAGGGAGTTTGACCCTGCCTTGGATCAGAAGATGAAGCTTGCTGAGGCTCAGCTGGAGGTTCTGGTTGAGGTGTCTCTGGTTGTTCAAACTTGACCTCCACTTCAGGTGGGACTTGACTTGGAAGAGAGTGCAAGTCAATCAGTTCTCCACTCTTAATCTTCTGCTTGATCACCCTTATATGCTCATCCATTGTGGATAGAGACATGGGGCCAAGTCTCCTTCCGGAGAATCCATATAGCTTCAAGAAGCTCATCATTCTTTGTCTGTCAGCAGACTTCTTTGCATTCTTTTGAATGATGGCTCTTGACTTTGCAGCTTCTTCCCTTAGCTTCCTTTTGGTTGTCTTTCTTTCTTTGACTAGCTCAAGCTCAAGTTGCTTTAGGTACTCAAACTCAATGAAGTCATAGGACAGGGGAAGAAGTGCATCTGCCTGATAGAAGCCTGTGGCACTCAGGTAGTTGATCATCTTGATCCTATCTTCTTCTTTATCTACCTGAGGTTCTTGTGGAGCCACATCTTCCTGTGCAGGACTTTCTTGAACTGGAGAGAGAGTGGGAGCATGCTTGTAGAGTCTTTTCTGTCTCTTCTCCTCTTTGAATTGGAGAAGTAACCTTGCATCCTCTTTCTCCTTCATCTCTCTTGACACTTCCATGTCAGCCAGTTCATTTAACTCTTCTAAGGGGAGGGAGATGATTTCATCAATATCATAGTTCCTGGTCTGTAAATAGGTAATCCTGACTGCCCTTAACTCATCATCTTGAGTATTTGGTCTGGGGGCAGCCCTGATTGCAGCTTGCATGAAGCTAGATGACCCAGAAGAACTTCTCCCCTTAGTCTCCTTTTCCTCTCTCTCTCTTCCTCCTCAATTTCCTCAGGAGTCATTATCCTTTTCCCTTTGTCACCAACAGACCTTTGTGACTCAGGGTGGATTGAGGCTTGGCCTTCATTGCTTGGTGTAGCTTCCATGCTCTGGCCAGAGAGAGGCTGAGAAACACCTTCACCAGCAGGTGTCTCAGAGGGAGTTTGGACCTCTGCAGCAGTTGTTGATGATGAGACAGGGGTCTCAGGTTCTGCCACTGGGCCTTCAGTCAAGGTTTCCCCTATGAAACTAATCTTAGGGTCCACCTCAACATCCAGTTGACCGATGACATTGCCTGATTGCCTAAGTCTCCTTCTTAGAGAGAACTCTGCAAGGATCCTGTCTTGGATTCTTTGAGCCAGCCTGTCAGCTTGTCTTGAATTGCTTGGATTGACAAGTGGCATGTTGACTAAATCCAGTCTTTCATAGAAGTTCAGGCTTTGGAAATGAAAAACTTCTTGTTGACCTTGAACTCTGTGAAGGATAAGGGCTCTTCTGTCATCATCATACCTCCACCTTATGATGTAGTTGCCAGTTCCTTGTGGTGGAGATGAGACAGCCCTTGGTATACCTTCCTCAAAGAGACTCCTGATGATTGAGTCTATAGAGTCCACATTAATGTGAACTTGAGGAAGTTGCTGAGAATGCACAACAGCAAGTGAGGATGGTGAGTCCTCTATGTCCATTCTCTGTGAAGAACTCCCAGGTTCTGTGGTTGTAATAACTTTCTCCCCCTTTTTGGTAGCATCACCCACTTGCATAGGTGAGCTGGAGGATAAGTCAATCACTTCCACAGGTTCTTGTGTTCCTGGTTGAGCTCTCCTTAAAGGTCTCCCAGCTAGTTTTTCCTTTAGATATGAAATCTGAAGTTGCTGATCATTGACCCTGTTTGTAAGGTAGTCACCTGAGATTCCAAGTGACTAACCTTAGAGACTAAATAGGAGCATGTTTTTGACAATTTCTGCACCTTTAGTCTCAAATTCCCCTCATCTTCATCAGAAGAATCATTGGGGGATGAGATGATTGGACCAAAGTCCTCTCTCTCACCACCAGCTTGAGGTTCTTGGCTGCTGGTTTTCCTCTGCTCACTGGCAGCCTCAGTTGAGATGCCAGTGGGCTGAGTTGCCATGGTTGAGGTCTTAATGATGTAATCACTTTCAAAAGTGAGAGCCTCTTCCATATGGACATCCTGAACAGGTTCAGAAGTGTCCACCTCAGTAATAGGTGACTGATGTGGGATAGACTGAGAGTCAGAGGTACTCATCTCTCTTTGAGTAGGGGAGGAGAAGAGAGACTCATGGTACTCACTGAATCCTAAGTCTTCATCAGTATAGAAGGATAGGTTGGGAATTGGTTGGTTGAGATCTAAAGGCTGGGGATGGTACTGTCCCCTGAAGGTTGTTCACTTGAGTGTTGAGACTCAGAGTGAAGGCTTAAGGCTGTTGGGCTAGTGAGCTCATCAGGGTGAGCATGAGGAACCTCAGCCCTGATAGGTGAAGAAATGGGAGTGGTTTGCTCCTCAGGAGAAGTGGGAGCTCTAGTGTCCACTTCCTCCTGTAAGGTTGAGTATATGGGGGCCTGCACAGACTCAATAGCCTGAGCAGGGGTTCGTTTGGATTTTCTTTGGTAGGTGAGGGTGATTTCTGGTCTTTTTAGAGGTAAGGATAAAAGAGGTGTGGGTTCAACACTAGCTTGTGTTGCTAGGTTGTCACCTTGAGCAATGAGCTCTAACATTTTGGGGACTAGGGCTGTTTCTACCCCTGAGAAGCCTACAGTTGGCTTCTTCATTATTTTAAAGATGTCGGGCTTCATCTGTCCCAATTTAAGAATATTACTTGTTTCCCTCAACTGTGAGCCCAGTTCACAGTTGAGAATGTGTTGAACATATCTAGGAAACATGTAATACTCTAAGGAGTCTAAGTTTGCAAGTAAATTAGTATAAACAAATTGTGAATACCTGAACTTGACCCCCTGAACCATTCCATGAACTATAAAGGAGAGATCCTCAGGAATCTGGTCCCATCCACCATGCTTGTTTGATAAGCTGTGGATAACCACATGGAGCAGGTATTTCCACTGGGATGAGACCTTCCCTTTCCTGAAGGTCTTTACAGAGAAATCTCCCTCATAGCCCATCTGCTCAAAGGAATGATTACAGCTTCCTTTGGGAAGGACACCTCACCTTCTTCATCATCCAGCTGCAAATGTTGGTTAATGATGGCCGGAGTGATGAAGATTGTCCTCCCTTGCACTGTGGCAGACAGTGCCTTCTCCCCATCCATAATGACCTCTTGGCAGGTCTTCCAGAATTCAAGCAAGTGATCCTCATATAGAGTAGGATCAATGGTCAGGGAGGTGAAATAGTTGGACAGAGTCAAGAATTGGCAAATCTCTGAGAAACTTGCATCTTTCTCAGAGCTTAACAGAGCAACTTGATTATGTTGCCTGTGAAGTTGCATGGAGAAATCTGGGTTGTTTCTGCGGTTAAGGTTGGCCATTTCAGAAGCTTAAGGGTGAAGAAAGGTAGAAAGCAAAGGCGGTTTAGAGAATTAGGTTAGAGGAATAGTGGAATTGAGGAAGATAGTGGGAAAGAGGGGGAACCGTTGGGTATTTATGTGAAAAGGGATTTGAACCAAAGTTAATGAAAGAGGATAAACTTTGAAATCCGGAAGTCGGTCCCACCTCTGAAAAGGTAGTTTACTTTTGCTCAAAAAGTAGTTTTCTTGGAATTCGAAAAGCTTCCGAGGTAATTTGTCTTCGGAAGTTTTGATTGAAAAAGCTTCCGAAGCTAAAATGGCTTCGGAAGATTTTCCTGAGAGTCTTGAAAATTTATGCTTCGGAAGAGAAATAAACCCTTGGATGCTTTGTATAAGAATAAACAAAGCTTCCGAAAGTTAATTTTGCTTCGGAAGGAAAAAGTCCTTAAAAATGAATAAGTGTCTGAGATAAGAATTTTAAGCTTCGGAAGATGAATTTTGACTTCTTCCGAAGGTAAAATCTCTTAGACAGTTATTTATTTTGAAGACATGTTTTTCTTCCGAAGATAAAACTTTATCTTCCGAAGTATCAGAAAATTTTCAAGAATCTAAGGAAAGTCTTCAAAAAGAATTTTACATCCAAAGAAAACATGAGCTTATGAAAGTGATGAACTAGACAACTTAGGACACACATATTTTAAGAAGAAATAATTAGAATTAGTTTTAAGAAAAAGTCTACTCAAAGTTAATCATCCCAATAGCTGATATCAGATACTTAAATCTCTGTTCATCAAAAGCTTTTGTGAACAGATCAGCATATTGTTCATCTGTATGAACTTTGACTAGTTTAATTAATCCCTTTTCATAGTTATCTCTTATTAAATGATACCTGATGTTGATGTGTTTGGTCCTTGAGTGCTGCACAGGGTTCTCAGTGATAGAGATAGCACTATTGTTGTCTATGTGGATAGGAGTCTCTTTGAAGTTAAATCCATAGTCCAGCATCTGATTTTGAATCCAAAGCACTTGAGCACAGCAGCTTGCAGCAGCAATGTATTCAGCCTCAGCAGTTGATGCAGACACACAGGATTGTTTCTTGCATTGCCATGAGACAACCCTTCCACCAAGGAATTGACATCCCCCAGATGTAGACTTTGCAGTCATGTTGCAACCACCATAATCACTATCTGTATAGGCATACAGATTGAAATTAGGATTCTTTGGATACCATAGACCAAGTGTTGAAGCACCTTTGAGGTATCTTAAAATCCTTTTCACAGTGATTAAGTGAGACATCTTAGGGTTGGCTTGATATCTTGCACAAATACATGTAGCAAACATGATATCAGGCCTGCTAGCTGTAAGATACATAAGAGACCCAATCATAGCCCTGTATAAGTGTTCATCTACACACTCCCCCTCAAGATCAGGACCAAGGGAGTGGTTTCTGGCTATGGGTGTCTTAGCAATCTTACAATCAGTCATGTTGAACCTCTTGAGTATGTCTTGAACATACTTTGACTGACTTATGAAGATGCCATCTTCAACCTGCTTCACTTGAATTCCCAGAAAGAAATTGAGTTCTCCCATTGAACTCATTTCAAATCTGTCTTTCATCAGCTTCTCAAAGTCTTTGCAGAGCTTTGGATTAGTTGAACCAAAGATGATGTCATCTACATATACTTGAACCAGCAATAAGTCATTTCCCTGTCCTTTGATGAAGAGAGTTCCATCTATAGTACCTCTCCTGTATCCATGTTTACAAAGATACTCAGATAGTGTCTCATACCACTTCCTGGGTGCCTGATGCAGCCCATAAAGAGCTTTGTCAAGCTTGCAGACATAATCAGGATGATCAGGGTCTACAAAACCAGGTGGCTGTTTGACATAAACCTCTTCATCAATCACTCCATATAAGAAAGCACACTTTACATCAAGTTGAAAGACCTTGAAGTTCTTGGATGCAGCAAATGCCAGGAATATCCTAACAGCTTCTAGTCTTGCTACAGGAGCAAAGACATCAGTGTAGTCAATCCCTTCTTCTTGTGTGTATCCTTGAACAACTAGTCTTGCCTTGTTCTTGATGATGATTCCTCTATCATCCTTCTTATTCCTAAAAACCCATTTGGTTCCAATGGTAGTCTTCCCATGAGGAAGAGGACAAAGGTTCCAAACTTTCTGCCTTTTGAATTGAAGCAGCTCTTGTTGCATAGCTTCAACCCAACTTCCATCCTTTAGAGCTTCATCAACTTTCTTTGGCTCTATCTGAGATAAGAAACAAGAGTGAAGACAAACATTTGCTTCATGGGTTTGTCCTCTTGTTCTTACCCCTGTGACAACATCTCCAATGATGTTTGTGGTGGGGTGAGACTTGTGGATCCTTAGCTGAGGGATCACAGCAAGTTGCTGAGAAAGATCCAAATTTGAGAAATTTAGATCTGGCCTGGAAGATTCACCCTCCACATTATCACACTTATCAAGATTAACTTGATCCAATGAGTGTGTGACATCATTGATGTTGTCATCTATGGTATGGTTATTAGCATCAAGAAATTCCTGATCACTATCACCATCACCATTGTTGTCTTCTACAATTGAGGTGTCTTTATCTGGTTGAGAAGCCTCTGAGCTGGAATTTGAAGGCATACCAGATGTATCAGCTGAATTTGTCATTGTTGTGCTGATAGAAACCTCATTTGCTGAAGTAGTTCCAACTGGAGCTGAAGATGTATGAGTTGAGGGTCTTCCTAGCTCAAATCTTGGATCAGGATCACCTGTATTTAAATTTTCTGCAGATCCTGAAACATGCTCACAAGATTTGTTAAAACAGTTGGTAACTAAATCAAGATCAAACAGCCAATCCGGACCAGAACCAGCCACACAGGGTGTGTGTTCATTGAAAGTCACATTGGCTGACTCCTCAACAATTCTAGTTCTGAGATTGTATACTCTATAAGCTTTAGCTTGGGAAGAGTATCCAATGAAGTGTCCATCATCTGATTTCTCAGCAAACTTGGCAATTTGATCTTTGGTATTCAAGATGGTGCAGGGACATCCAAATGACCTGAGAAAACCAATGAAAGGTTTCCTCTTGTGCCAAAGTTCATAAGGAGTCTTACCATGTGTCTTAACTACTAAAACTCTGTTTTGCACATAGCAAGCAGTATTAACTGCCTCTGCCCAGAAGGTGATGGGCAGTTTAGAGTCAGACAACATAGTTCTTGCAGCTTCAATAAGTGTCCTGTTTCTCCTCTCAGCAACTCCGTTTTGCTGAGGAGTCCTGGGAGCACTATATTGTCTTGTAATACCTTTTTCATCACAAAATGTATCAAGGATTTGGTTCTTGAATTCAGTTCCTTGATCACATCTTATGGTTTTGACCTTGTGATCACATTGATTCTCAACTTTTAAGATGAAATTCTTCAGAATCTCAGGGGTTTCATCCTTAGTTCTAAGGAAGAAGACCCAAGTGAATCTTGTAAAATCATCTGTGATCACCTAAACAGTAAGAGGTCCTTCCTAGACTCATTACACTGGTGGGGCCAAAGAGATCCATATGTAACAAGTGTAGGGGAGTAGTGATGGAGTTCTTTTCCTTAGGCTTGTGAGATACCTTGTGTTGCTTCCCTTTCAGGCATGCAACACAATGATCATCACTTGTAAACTCTTTCTTTGGCATTCCAGTTACCAGATCATGTTTAATTAATTTATTCATGTTCTTAAAGTTTACATGGCACATTCTTTTATGCCATAGGAAAGACTCATCACTATTTGCTTTAGATAGAAAGCATGAAACTTCTCCAGAGGGAGATGTTTCTTGCAAATCCATCTTGTACATGTTCCCTTTCCTGGGGGCTCTGAGCAGGATATGCTCATGAGGAATGACCACTCCAGGCTTGAGAACAATGCACTCATGCTCAGTAAAGAGCATGTTATGACTCTGATCACAAAATTGGGATACACTCAGAAGATTGTACCCAAGCTCCTTAACAAAGTTTACCTTCTCAATGCTGAGCTTACCATTTGTGACCTTGCCCCTTCCAGAAATGTAACCACCTTCATCTCCTCCAAAAGCAACTGGTCCTCCATCAATTCTCTCAAAATTATGGAGTAGAGACCTATTGCCTGTCATGTGCCTGGAACAGCCACTGTCAATTATCCAGACATTCCTGTTTGTCTTGAGCTGTTCCTGCACAAAGAAAATGATTAGTTACATTTGGAAACCCAAGCCTTACTTGTCTTGGGCTCACTAAGTGTAATAGAAGGTAATGCAACAGTAATAGATCCTATGGTTGTACTATGGGGATCTTCAGCTGTTGTTGATGGAGAAACTTCAGTCATTTGGTCTTTCTTAGACTTCCACACCACCTTTGGAGTCTTGGACTTGACCTTCAAAACCTTAGAAGCTTTTGGGACTTCACAAGTTTTGATGACTGAACCTTCGGAAGAGTCTACAGTCACTGCAGCAGACTTCAGTGCTTCGGAAGAACTCCTTTCTTCCGAGACCAATTTTGCTTCCGAAGGTAATTTTCCATTTACCTTCTTCTTTGATTTGGAGCTTCCGAAGGAAACAGACTTTCCTTCCGAAGCTTGAGACTTCTTGAGACTCTTTGAAGTCTTTGTATTGGTCATGTGGACAGTACTTTTAGGATTGTATGGGCAATCCTTAGCAATGTGAGAAGTACTTTCACACATGACACATAACATTTTCTTCTTCAAACAAGTCTCCTTTTGAGAGCAAGACTGGCTTTGGTCACATCCCTTCTCCACCTTCATCTTGGTAGATGCTGAGACAGTTCTTTTGGGCTGTGAACTGTTCTTGGAGTTTGATGGTCCAGGCTGTGCAGCAGTGGTACACAGCAGCTCAGTCTTCTTCTTTGCACTGAGATGATTTGAACAAGAACCAGGACTCTTAGCTGAGGAGTCTTGGTTGATGTCTTCAGTCCTTACTACTTTGAAACCTGCAGAGATAAAAACTTGTTTCTGCTTAGCATCAAAAGTAGCCTTGATTTCTTGAGCCTTCTTTGCTTTCCTTTTGCTCTTCCTGATCAAGTTCTTTCTCTTGGACTTGGTCATCACAGTTGATTTCTTCTCCTCAGAAGGATAGTGGCCCTTGGAAGAATCCTCTTCTTCACTCTTCTCAGAGGAATTCTTCACTATCACTTCTTCATCATCCTCACTTATAGGATCTATGAGAGGAAGCTCATCTTCACAAGTTCCACACCTAGGAGATCTTACAGACAAGATTGTGTGTGGAGGAGCTATCTCATTTGATCCCAGTCCCTGTCTATTTTGATAGCACACTTTGTTGTGCAGGGATGAGGATATCATGTTCTTGAAGGTCTCTTCTTCAAGAACACTCTTCTCTGCCTTGGCTTTGCTGATCACAAGCTCAGCCTGGCACTCAGTCAACTTAGTTATGAGATCTTGGATCTGAGTTCTAAAATCTGTATGTTCATGTTTTAGTACTGAAATGGTTTTCTCCAAGTCCTCTATCTTTAACTTGTAATCATTTTCAGACTTTCTAAAATCAGATTTTAATATGTTTAATGACTCAAGATCAGATCTCATCTCTAAGTTGTAGGACCTGTATCTATTTACTTTAGCAATGCATTCAGGAGTACAGAGATGTTCCAATACCTTGGCTTCATCATGGTCAGCCATCAGTGCTTGGTTTGGAGAAGCATCTTCCACCTGAAAGCTCCAGTCAAAGCCTCCCTCTTCAACAGCAACAGCAGCATGTTGCTTTGGCTTCTCAGTCTGAGGGGCTTTGTCAGTGTAGTTTGGTCTGGGTTGTGTTTGGCCCCCATTTGTTTTAGGTGCCTTACACTCCCTAGCAAAGTGACCCATAAGGTTACAGTTGTAACACTTAACTTTGCTTTTATCCAGCCCAAACTTACCACTGGTAGCATTGCTTGGAAATCTTCTTCCTGTTCTCTTGTAGAACTTCTTGGCTCTGTGAGTGAGGAGAGCCATCTGCTGAACTATCTCCATGTATTCCAGGTCATCTGGATGGATACAGTCCAGGTCTTCAAGAGTGAAGAGATAATTCCCACAGCTTTCATCAGTAGACACAAAGGCTTGAGAAGAACTTGTCTCTTGGAATGGGCTTCCTTGAGTAAAGTTCTCCCTTGGTGTCTCGGGAAGGTGATGAAAGGACCCTTTTGTGAGTTGTCAGGGTAGCATATGAGATGATGTTGGGGTTCTATGCTGTCCCTTTCAACCACATGAAGGGCTGAACCCATTTGATTGTTGGAGTTGCCAGATGAACCTTGCATGTTCATCTCCATCTGGTATCCACTGAGAATCCCATACAACTCTGTCAGAGTAAGAGTTTTAAGGTTCTCAGTCCTCTTGATCACCACACAATAGTGTGTCCATTGCCTAGGAAGTGAGGACATGAACTTCCTTACAATGTCCCTGTTCTCAAGAGGAACTCCTCCATCCACTAGGGTATCCACAATCTCAACATACCTGAAGTATTGTTGGGTCATGGTTTCACCTGCTTTGAAGGTGAAGTTTCAAACTGCTGCTTCAGAAGATCTTTCTTGTTCTCCTTGGCTTCAGAGGAGCCTTCATACATCAGCTTCAGTGCATCCCACAGCTGTTTAGCTGTTTTGCACTTCTTAAAACCTCTGTATACAGAGTTTGGGAGAGCAGTCTGAAGAGCAGTCATGGCCTTCCTATCAATCTCTACTCTTTTTCTATCTTCATCTGAGTAGTTGGCCACATCTTTTAGAATCATACCAGCACCAGTAGCAGAGGGGGTGCTGGGTATGAAAGGTCCATTCTCAACAGATTCCCACATTCTTGAATCAAGAGACCTGATGAAGCCTTCCATCCTCATGCACCAGGTGTCAAAATCATCAAGAGTGATCAGTGGGGATTTGTTCATGGTTCCAGTCTCCATATCAGTCTTTGAGATGGAAGCCATTTGAAAGGTTTAGTTTTTGTGTGTGTGAGGGATCTTAAGATGGTTAGATCTTATATCAAGAACCTGGCTCTGATACCAATTGCAGGACCGTTTAAGGGCTTTAACACAATTACAACACAACAACACAATGAGGAGATTAACTAAACTTTAATCAAACAGTGAACTGGATTAACCAAGATGATACAAAGAACACAAGTAAAGTAAAGAGACAGAACAAGAGAGTTTGGGTTTTAAGGAGGCAGTATATTGCTTTCTCAAGTTCTTTTACAAGTGTTACAAAGCATAAAGAAAGATACAAGAACTTGAAATACTTATACTACAACCTACAGCCGGCTATACTTTGAAAGCCAGCTGGATACAATTGACTAGACACTAACAAAATCAATTGTAGGATCAAAAGGCATATTTGCCTTTTGACCTTGTGACTATGACATGCCATAGCTCACATCCTTATACATTACAAAAAGGATAAAGTACATAAAGTGGAAAGTTACAGACTCAAGACCTCAATGTACAGTTACCAAAAGCATGGACCTTTTCACCAACTCATGTAAGTTGGTGACTTTACAGAGATGCAGCGGAAAAGGTGCTTTATGGAACAGTACATCAGATAAAGCATGTGTACTAAAAGTCTTCGGAAGAAATCTGTCTTCATAGGTTGAAGCTTCGGAAGACTTTGTCTCTGAGGCTTCGGAAGACTTCATGTTTGGCTTCGGAAGATTTTACACTTAGAGTATTTTCTAATGCATTGTGTAAAACTTCCGAAGCATTCTTCACTTCAGTACTTAGTGCATGTTGCAGAGACACTTTGGATGTTTTGGGTTGCATCAGACTTAAGGAATCCTTACATAATACATTACAAAAAGGATAAAACTATAAAAGTACATAAAGTAAAAAGCAACAGACTCAAGACCGCAATGTACAGTTACCAAAAACATGGACCTTTTCACCAACTTGTATAAGTTGGTGAGTCTTCGGAGTTGCAGCGGAAAGTGATCTAGCTTTATGGAAAAGTACATCAGATAAAGTATGTATTAAAAGTATTCGGAAGAAATCTATCTTCACTTCATTGGCTTCAGAAGACTTTGTCTTTGAAGTTTCGAAAGACTTCACTTTTGGCTTCAGAAGATTTTACACTTAGAGTATTTCTAATGCAAGGTGTAAAACTTCTAAAGCATTTCTCCTCTTCACTTAAGGGCATGCATGCAGGAAAGACTTGGGGTTGTTTTGGGTGCATCAACCTTTCATTAAACCTTACAATAGTGAATGTCAAAGCTAAAGTGATTACCATAGACTGATGACATAAGGAATCTAAGTAATCATAGTGACGAAAGCTAAAGTAAAATAAAGAGTTAAAGATTGATCATAGATTAAGTAGCAAAAGAGGTAAAGATGCTCATAGTTAAAGAGCTAAAGTACAAACAAAAAGCTAAAGATAACCTCTGATAAAGAAAGCTAAAGTTATAGTTACATTTAAAATGATAAAGGACCCGAATAATCGAAAATAGTTACCTTGCTAAAGGTCGGCTATGAAATATTATAGTATGCTAAAGAAGTTTTGCAAGCGCAAAGGTCTTGATGCATCACAAAAGCAATTGTTAAAGGAGTCTTGTACGAGTACAGACTCATGATTTAGCTAATAAAAACAATTACTAAAGTATAGTTAAAAGATAAATACACTAAAAGCCAAAAAAAATCATACATATGTGTAAGCACACATATAAAAAAGAGTAAATTACACAGACGGTCCTTATGGTTTGTGTTAAATTTTGAATTTGATCCCTAAACGTTATTATTTACAAATATAGTCCCCAATTACATTGTTTGTATTTATAATTGGTCCCTTGGTTAAAGGTCTGTTAAATTAACTAGTTAGTATAGGGACATTCTTGTCATTTTATATTTAACAAACTAAAAAACTAGAAATATACAATTAAAGCCCACCTACGGAACCCCCAATCACCAATTGTTTGACGGAACCGCAAAGGATATATTCTAAATTACTAACACCATGCTGCCAGAGTCTTGCATGCAAAAATCCATGAATTCTCCATTGGAAGAGTGTGTGTGTGTGTTATATATATATATATATATATATATATATATATATATATATATATATATATATATATATATATATATATATATATATATATATATATATAGTGTAAATCAGGAGCAAGTGAAAACATGGAAGTGTGTTTCAGGTCACTGAAATTTCATGATACAGAGGGGATCATGACGGGAATGGTGACGGAATCTTGTGATTGAGCAACTCTTTTCCATATCCAATCATAAATCCAGTTCTTTTCTTCTTTCGTGTTGATGAAATCTGGGATGTAAGCGATCGAGTAAGGAGGAAAACTCCACTGGTTGAAGTTATCGTGGCTGATGTTTGAAGTAGCGAAACAAATCTCGATGTCAAGGCAAAATCAGTAGTACTACGTGACGATTTTGATGAAGATAATGGCGAAAGAGGAGGATCGGGTGAGACATCGTCTTCTTGAGTTTAGGGTTGCATTAGGGTTAAATTAAAAGGAAGCTCCGACGGTGGTTGTGACTTGTGACGACAGAGGTGGCGGATTGAAGATATTGCTAACTAACATCATGATGATTAGGTAGTTGGTCGTTTTTACAATCATTGTGCTAATTACCATTTTCTAGCATCTCCCTGCAATTCTACCGACAATGCCCATGTTTTGGATTGCTTTCTTTTTAAAGTAACTTTTGAAAAATTATTTTTCAAAAGTTAATCCTATTAACTTCTCAAAAGTAACTTATTAACCCTTTAAAATCAACTTTTTAAACTTTTGCTAAACACTCTTATTAACTTATTAAGTTTTCAAAAGTTAATAAGTCAAAAGTTAATCCAAAAGTTGGTTTGCCAAACATGACAAATAGTTCGGCAGTCAGTGTAGAGGTGGTGGGGTTACGACTACATCAAAGGTGTGGTTTTAATTTATATATTTTGTTCTATTTACTTTTAAAAAGTTAAATGACAAGAATACCCCTGATTTTTAACTAGACTTTTTAACATCGTTTTACTTAAGGACCAATTATAAATGCAAACAGGCTAGTTGGTGACTATATTCGCAAGTTTTAAAGTATAAGAACCAAATCCAAAATTTGACACAAACCACAAACCACAGGGACCATCCATATAATTTACTCTATAAAAATGATAAAATATAATATACAAACACTTGATATAATATGACGTGTACGTTAAAGTTAGAAACAAAAATAAGGTATGATGATTATAATAATAATAGTAAAAATAAAAATAAGACAATTTAATCTAAATAATTGGATAAAGTATTTTGCTAAACTAACACTAGAGCTTACTTAACAATAATGACTCTTGATATTAGTACGCATGTTGAATAAAAATTTAAGCTTCGCATGAATTCTGAAGATATTAACATCACGTTAAAGACTAATATCCTGATATAATTATGTTTAGCTAAAGGCTGTCATTTTGATGTAATGTATTTGATGTTAAAACAAAATTTTAAATTCAACTGCTCATAATATAAATGTTAATAATAAATACTAATATTTCAAACTAAAAGTGTCCAACACTACTCAAAGAGATCAAAACTTGCATGCAATGCAAAACTTATGCTAGCTAGTCTAACCAATAAACTAGTCTCAACCATCACATGGTCAAAGTCTCGAGTAATGTAAAACGATCATTTTACAAAACCGACAGTCATTCCCTCATGAAGAGGTTGTGTATCATTTTACAAAACCCGCACTGCTATTAGTCGTTACCACATGAAGAGGTTGTGTCATCTCTACAACAATTTTGTGTTACAAAACCATAATGCACAAGTTCATTGTGATCAAACACAGAGTCATCACAAACCCTTTTACGCCCCTTCTGTCATGTTCTTATAATGTATATAATCTGGACGAATAAGCTAATATAAATGTGTAAATTTGCAGGGTATGGGGATGGGTCCACTAGGATATAATACCAATAGAAAATCCAAGGATTCAATGGACAAAAACCAGGAAGAGTAGAGCTCAGTCCAAAATAGACATCTTAGATTTGAAAACTGAAGTTATGCAACCAAGTTTAGGAGCCAAATGCAACCTAAAGATGGCTTGTTAACAGCATAATTCTTAAAAAACACTTGAATATACTCTCTTTACACCCGAGTTTAGCCTCTGCTTGTGTTATGTTTCTTGGGCAGAAAATCAAATACCTTGAAAAATCAATCAATTACCTTTTCGATTGCACTAAAAAGAACAGAAACATGTTCTTTTCAAAATTAACAAAATATTCAGTTTCGTCATCTTTTTTGGTGATAAAACAGTAAAATACAACTCTAAACAACTGCTATCGGGTCTCAACATACAGTCTTTATTTACATGGCATATACAACATATGACTTTATGTATATATTAAGGTTTTATTTTAGAAAATAACAAGACTATGCATTTGTCAACATTACATCATCGGGATGTGACCAGACAATACAAGCTACAAAACAGGAGAGAGAGAGAGAGAGAGAGAGAGAGAGAGAGAGCTATAAACCAGGAGGTTTGAACAACGGAAAAGAACCAAGGATTCCATCCACATCAATAGGAATATTAAGAGCACGGTTGATGATTTCTGGTGTATACGTCCTCCCTTTCCACGTGTTGAACCATGGCCCACCCCCAACTTCTACAGCTGCCATGTTGCTGGTTACATCCAAGATAAGCTGCAAACATTGACACCAATGAAAGCAAAATGTTTACATATACAAGGATGGAAATGAGCAATTAGGTGATTGTAATTGGAAGTCTACTCAAAAATACAAATAATATACGAAAAGTGATGCAATTTTTTAGACATAGGAGCCAAGTCAAATCCAAACAACACCAAGCCCTATCGTAACAGTACTTTATATAGGATAAGTCTATGGCAATTTTAATTTAATTACTTAAAAATGAGTCAATTCTTTGGCTTGAGCAGGGCAACCCGTACAATCAAAAAGAACCAACTGAGCTACTAAAGTCTATAAGTGCATTTATAATGCATAAAATTTTTTAACTCATTTTGTATAAGATATTACTTGGTAATATAAATTTGGACAAAACATTTATATCTAGTCAAGTGGTCAACCCTACCTGACGTGTACTAGGGCTGGCAAATCGTGTTTTATCGTGTTTAACAAGTTACAGACGACGCGATTAGCACAAGTATCAAACATGAAAACTACACCTTTAACACTTAGATTTGATGGTTTGAGTGTGACACTTATATGTTTTAAGTATCAAGAAGAAGAAATGATAAATCCAAGACTCCTAATTTTAATTATTTTAAAAAAGTAAACAACTTCATAGTGCATTTTTTTGCTAAACAAGTCTTATCGTGTCTAAACAGGTACCCATTTTGCCAGCCGCAACGTGTACAGACAATTGCCTAAAATGACAGATTATTCAAACTGTCTGAGAAGCCAATTTTGCTACGTCAAACATCATCTGAAATCATACGGACAGGTCATAGCATCCTAATATGAAAAATGCCTATAATCCATTATCCTATGTTTAATTAAGTGCTTCAAACTTTACATTCCAATCTATCTACTCTTGATATAAACTAATATCCAGGCCTCACATTAAGTAATCACCGACCAAGCATTTGCACCATAACACATGAGTCAGCTAAAAATCTTAATACATGAATCAGGTAAAACATAACACACCTTCCCCTTACTGCCATCACGTCCTTTTTCCCAAAGTTTAAGGGTTAAATCAGCAAAGCATGTATCTTTGCAAGCTGGTGCGAGGCCTGCCTCTGTAGTTGGAGCTCGTAGTGTGGTCCCTGGGTCCTTGGTTGAAGCCTCCAGTTCTACCTGCTCATCACAAATACGTCTGTTATATAAGTAGCTATAGAGGTGGCAATTTCAACTCACTCTACATATGGCTAGATTCAGGTTATATTTACCTCTAACGGATCAAGTGAGTAAACATCAAAAACATGGTTAAAACCGAAGCAGGTCCAATGGCTTGAATATGACCCTTATGTTTTTAGATATTTATAAAATGGTTATATCCTATGAATAATTATGATGAATATTTTATAATCTAGTTCTAGAATCATAATTGGTACGCAGTAAAACGGTATGTGAACTCAATTGTACTATTTTCTCATTATCTCAAAATAAGAAACAAGGACTACATATAGGAATCAAAAAAAGAATCTAGAAGAATATCCCAATTAGATTATAACACACTCTAAGGGGTTGTTTGGCAATTTCTGAATGATTAAGTGTTAAACCAATAAGGGGTCTGAACCATTAAGGGGTTGTTTGGCAATTTCTGAATGATTAAGTGCTGAACCATAAGAGGTTTGAACCATTAAGTGTTGAATCATTAAGAGGTCTGAACCATTAAGAGCTAGTATATCGCTTAACTATTCAAAGGTAAATGTCTGACCAATTCAGATAAAAAGGTCTTAACCATTTAGCATTAGTATAATGCTAAACCATCCAGAGGCAAATGTCTAAACCATTTAGACATCTGCTCGCGAAATTAAAAGGCTGAACCATTCAAACATCTAAACCACTAAGAGGCTGAAACAAACAACCTCGAAGAGCTAGTATATCACTTAATTATTCAAAGACAAATGTCTAACCAATTCACATAAGAGGTCTTAACCATTCAGCATTAATATAATGCTTAACAATGTCTGAACTATTCAAACATTTCCTCGCGAAACAAACAGTCTGAACCATTTAATGTTGAACCATTCAGACATTTAAACCATTAAGAGGCTGAAACAAACAACCCCTAACTAACTCAACAATACTCAACAAGAAACAAGCAACCACACTAGTATGTCTAATATGCCCCCTCAAGCTGAACAAGGTGGAGTCACGTGAAGCTTGGATCGCAAAGTATCAAAGTGAGAAGATGATAACCCTTTGGTCAATAACTCAGCTAGCTGATAAGCCGTAGGAACATACCGAACACAAAGCATCCGTGACAAGACCATATCTAAAAAAAAATGTAGGTCAATCTCAATATATTACGTACGCTGGTGAAACACATGATTACACCCAGATATGTAGCACCGAGATTGTCACACCACAAAGTAGGAGGGCGCAACTAAGAAATATGCAACTCATGTAATAAGGACATAATCCAGCGAAGCTTAGCAGTACTATGAGCAAGAGCATGATATGCAGTCACAGTACTAGAACGGGCAACAATGTGTTGCTTCTTGGAGCTCCAACTAATGAAGTTAGGACCAAGAAACACACAATAGCTAGTGGTAGAACAATGATCATCTGGGTAACCAGCCCAATCCGCATCAGAATACCCATGAAGATCATAACTAGTAGATCTGCGAATAGTCAAACCATGGGAGCTAGAACCACAAAGATATTGTAAGATACGCTTGACTGCAACCCAGTGACGATCAATAGGAGTCTGAAGAAACCAAGACACCTTACTAACCGCATATGAAATCTCAAGGCGAGTCAAGATAAGATACTGCAAGACACCAACAATCCTACGATACAATATAGAATATATCTAGGTAAAGTGACTAAAGTCATCAATGAAAGTAATAAAATAATGATATCCAGAACGAGACATAACAAGAGGACCTAATATATCACAATGAATCACATATAGTGAAATAGTAGAATGTGATACAACAGAATGAAAAGGCAATCGACTAAATTTAGAAAAACAACATGAGTTACATGGTTTATGTAGAGAAGAACGTGACAGTAGTAAAAATGCAAGCCTAGACAGCACAGGATCCAAAGGGTGACCAAATCGAGAATGCCACAACTCTCGAAAGGTGGAAAATGTGGCAAGACGAGGACTAGCTCGCATGTGGTGGAGCAGTTGCCCTGTGTGAGTCTATATAGACAAACCAAACTGTGAGAATAAAACAGATATAGGATGATCAATCATGAGTTGTGCGATTGATAATAAGTTCTTAGCAAGGCCGATACGATAAGAAAAACCAATATGAGATATGGAGAGATATGTACCATCACCAACTACTACACGCTCGAAACGAGTGTAAGGAACGGTACCAAACACAATAGTGGGATTAGAAGTCATGTGAGCAGTGGCTACAGAATCAGGAATCCACGACTCAACAATCTGACATGTATGCGAAAGATCAGCATGAAACCCATACTGTGATGGAGTAGCGTTGGAAGCCCAGGACTGAAACTGAAAGCGACTCAACCTAAATCCAGAAGAATATCCAAGTCCAAAATGAGTAATAGGCCCAAATGCACTAGGAAGCTGCTTAAAATAAAAGCCTAGTCCCAGGCGGCCATGAGATGTATAAGGATCAAAGCCCTAGACGGCGGCGGATGCGGTAGAAACCCTAGATGGCGGCGGATGTCGTAGAAACCCTAGATGGCGGTGGCGAAATAAACACTAGCCTGAAGCTCTGATACCAGTTGTTAGGCATCTTTACGCAACAGAAATAAACACACTGTTATACGCACGTACACAAAAGCAATAAGAACACGAGAATTTATAGTGGTTCAGTCAAGATGACCTACGTTCATTCTTTGCAACTAGGTATTTTATTAAGCTTAAGGGTCAAGATTACAATACAATGACATGCTCTATACATAAAGATAACTAGGGTTTCAAGAAGCTTCAATGGGCTAGGCCCATAACTCCATCCGAAAGCCCAAAGGCCTTCACACCTCAGCAAGATTACCATAAAAAGTCGTCGGAATCCTCAGAGCAAGGCATTGATACCATAAAACGGTATGTGAACTCAATTGTGCTATTTTCTCATTATCTCAATATAAGAATATAGGAATCAATAGAAGAATATCCCAACTAGATTGTAACAAGAATATCCCAACTAGATTGTAACAAACTCTAACTAATCAACAATACTCAACAAGAGACAAGCAACCACATTAATATCTCTAATAGATTATTTATATAAATTCAAGGGACAAAAATTGTTTGCAGGTAACCAACCCCTCATTTTGACAGCCAAACCCGTTATAGAACACATTTATTTAGCCACTTTTAAAGCAGCCAATATTATGTATTTAATAAGGTTAAAAATAATTTTGTTAGATTCCAAAGGATCTGAAGAGTTGCTTTGTTGACTTTTTTTAGAGTTTACATTTGTTTGTTTACATAAGAAAAAATGGGTATTGTGAGAGGAAAAAGGTAATAAAGTGATCATACTCACCTGATGTGTTTCATTATCGGCGGTTACATGCCAATAACCCCACTGAGCCACTTCCCATTCAACAACCCCATTCCAAGGAACAAACTCATAGAAAATACCTCCGAAGTGAACTCCAATCTAAAAAAGAGTAAAACATAGAAACATTTCATCGGACATCAACTCACGTGGAGCTATGAGACCAACAGAATAAATGATATTGTAAAACCATATTCTGACCAGACAACCCAAATTTGGTTGCACAATGGTTAAAAACAAACAAACTAGTTTCAATTGATTAGGGTTCCATACAACAACTCTAGTATAGTACTCTTAATGTTTCATCATAAACTTTGGTAGAGGAAACTTGTATAAAATCGTTTATTATTAGTGTTTTTTTCATTAACAAGTTTGGTTAGGGAAATTTCATTATACGCTAGTATGTTTATTTCCCTTGTAATTTTGCTCTAACTTCTTGCTGGTTTTATTTTAATCAATAATACCTACCTTAAATCAAATTGTCATATAGTATTACCAAGTAATCCTTGCAATTTTCCTTGTCATGTGGTTTCAAGGTATGCAGGTTATCGCTAGGGGGCTGGTTGCTTATGAGACTTAGGATTTGTATTGTGCATTGTGGGTCTGTGATACAATGAGACAGTCTATCCTTTAAAAGTGTACAGTAACTAAGCAAAAAGGTGAATATTTTGGATAAATATCCCCCATGGATGACATAAATGAAAATGCGACTATACTGATCACTGATCACATATAAAATGCAAATGATGCAAGCAACCCTACAATTCTAACATGTCTGTAGTTCTTCATCCACATTTATAACAAAAGCATGAAAGACGAGGGATAGCGTTTGATACCAGTGCAGCATTCTCAAATGTTTCATTCAGTCCAGGTAACTGCCTTAATCCGCCTCCACAAGTCAAACTAACTTCTCCATTTGCACCTTTAAAGACATTACATTGAACCTGTAGATGTATGGATTTGTCACAAGAGAAATATTCTCTCTTGATATAAGATAACATACGAGGGATCCTTACCCAAAACCACTTTCTCGGAAAACCTGCACCCCAATTCTTCTCACAATAAGAAGGAGCATTTTGAAACTCAAATCTTTCTTCACCCCATTCTATCCAACCTATAAAAGCATGTACAACAGCTAAGCAAGCATGAATAAACAAAGTTCACACCATGGTTCGTAAAAGTTTACATTTAACTGTTTATGGGTGTCTGAAATGCAGATATTCTGAAAGGATAGTACAGTCTAAAGTCACATGCCAGAGAGTGAATGCACCACCAGGCCCCAAGTAGCTGAACATCAAGTCTTGATTTCATTAACTTAAAGTTTCAGATAATAAGTTTTTCATATGCATGAAAAATAGTTGTAGCTTTAGGATGTTTGTTAAGGTGGATTTGCACGTAACAAGAAAAAATCACAAAAGAGATATAAGGATCACAAGCGTAAAGAAGTTTAAGCATCCTTGCAGCTTATTGAACATCAAAAGGGAATCAAATGAGTACTACAAATAGATGAAAGTTTACATAGCTTGCGATATCGTTGCACAAATTGCCAAACTAGATACAATCACTAAAGAAACTTAATATTACACTACAAATTTTCTCCTTAATAGCATTAACTAGATTACATAAGAAACTCTAGATTTTTCATTGAGGTGGACTTCGAGCAATGGTAAGGTTGTTGTCATGTGAGCTAGAAGATCAAGGGTTCAATTCGTGAAAACAGCCACTTGAAGAAATGCAAGGCAAGGATGCATACATCAAGCTCAAAATGGCCGGACACCCCCGGGACCTCATACATGTGTCTTTTGCACCGGTTTGCGCACCATATTTTTCTTTGAAATGTTAGGTATATTATTGATAGTTGTGGATTCCAGATGGACACGAACACAACCCTAGATGTCATCATCAATATGACAAAACCGTAGTTGTCACCACATGAAATCCTAGCCCGGCTTGCATTCTACATGTAAACCCCCCCCCCCCCCCAAACCCCAAAGGGCAACCCCTCAAGACTGTTGCAATCAAGAAACATTCGCTTTGGTGGTGGTTATATAGTTGTTGTGATCTTTCCCAAGTTTCCATATTCTCTACATCACCTGAATCACCATTGCTTGAACTAGTTTATTCGTTTCAAAACCCTACTTCACATTCCACTATAGATTCAAATTTAGAGACGATGTTCTAGTTCAAAAAGAAAAGCATCATGGAATCGAAACTCTAGGTATAATTCCCATTTTAAATATATTCTACTTAAACTTAACTCCATAATATGGTCAGTGGGCACCATGGTGTACATTTGCCTAAATCAACCTATAAGTTTGATGATTATTTGAAAATAGACCCTCTAAACCATAAGCCCTTAGAAATACAAGTTCAGTGATGTGAGTGCCATGGGTCCACAAGTTCAAAGCACTTCCAAAAACCACCAACCACAAAAAAGATACCTAAGAACTTATAGTTTACCTTCTCGGCCAAGATATGAACGTCCCACACTCTGTATTTCGTCATATGTGAGTTCGTAATCAACTAGTATCATATGAATGTGACATATGAACATTGGCAACTTCTAAAGCCAACAACACTAGAGCAAAGTATTTAAGGAGATCTAGTGTTTCTATTGTAAAAGTTACGAGCACACATGCATGTTCAAGCCAACTTTCTCTATATTCCTACACCAGGATCTTAATCACAACCATTCCTCGTTAGCATTTGTTAATAATCTCACGAGTCGTGTGTTGTAATGTAAAAGTAAGTGAGCTTGTCACTCTCGGATTGGTTTTGTTAGTGTGTTGTTGTGTAAAAGCAACACCTTTACTTTTTTTGGGTTTTTTACTTTTGTTTTTACCA
The DNA here is from genome assembly GCA_025215565.1 of Flaveria ramosissima. Classification (NCBI taxonomy): domain Eukaryota; kingdom Viridiplantae; phylum Streptophyta; class Magnoliopsida; order Asterales; family Asteraceae; genus Flaveria; species Flaveria ramosissima. Next base: position 40,012,673 of record CM046031.1, read on the forward strand.
ATATAATAATGTGTTGCAGTGGTTAAAACCGTAGCAGAAGTGAAACATTACATTTTCTGATTTAATGTTTTGTTTTTTTCCCATCTTATCCTTTAAATGAATTTTATTTTCTTTTTTTCTTAATTTTTTATTTGACTATTATAAAGGTTAACATTTACATTTTAATTTGTGTGGTATGCAAGTTTGTTTGACCTTTAAGTGAGCTTTTATGTTTATGTATATTTTATAAATTATAAATGTGTTATAAGTATGTTTTGATGTTGGATTATTGATTCATGTGCTACAGATGATTTGACTAAAAGTAAGGACCATATATCCAATCTTGACACCAATGTGCCCTATAACCTAATCAGACTTGCTAATGGTCCTTCGTATCCAATTATTGACATAATGTCCGGTAACATGCCAAACCTAAACTTAAATAATGTGGTTTATGTTCCTACTCTTCCACATAGTTGAAAAGTTTGGTTGTATATACATATGTTTTAACTTAAATGTGGTCAGTAGAATAAACTTGTAATTTTCTTCATATGCTTATATCCTTCCATTGGACTGCTTTATGCTCAACCATTTCCGCTTTTAATTAATGATCTATGTGTGTGTGCGTGTGTGTATATGTGAGTGTGGATGTGTTACAAGAAGCCTTTTTCAAAAGCAACAAATATATGTGTTTGTGTATTGTACAAAAGCCTTTTGCAAAGAAACAGTTAAGGAAGATGAATAATCATTCATTTAAATAAAGTAAAATATATAATATATCTAAGAACGGAATAAATTAGAGTTTTGCCTGTTGAGAGTCCGCCAGCCATGCATATTTGCCAATGAGGTTCAAATACAGGAAAAGCAGCAAGCCAACCAGCTGTGGACTTTTGCTTAGACCCTACATCACCCCAACCATAAAAAGGGCGTGTACTGTACTCCCAACGTGCAGTTTTTACAGTTTCAGCATAAGTTGTCCTGAAGTTAATGGATAAAAAGCATCAAACAATCAAGACATATCTCTAGAAACAAAGTTTAAACACATGTAATTATCACATCATTATCAGTATTTATATCCATAAATAATAAGCTGAAATCTAAAGAAACATTAGCTAATCCTGTGGCATGTATGCCATTCTCCATACAAAGGATATCATGGTTTCAAACTAAATCATTCTGTGGATAACACCCAAAGTTACATTCCCGCAGTCTAACATACGTTGAATAGTTTAAATAAATATGCAAATGGTTTCAAACTAAATCATTCTGTGGATAACACCCAAAGTAACATTCCTGCAGTCTAACATACGTTAAACAGTTTAAATAAATATGCAAATCTTTAGCAAACATAATCATATAAAGGCAAAAGTTTATCCACAATCTTTAGCTTCAATTCCTCTAAATCAGTTTAAGTGAATTCTATAAAATATTCACCGAAGTTGCAAGATAACTTGATGTGAAGAAGTCTTTAAATTGAAATCTCAGATCCTGTACCCTATGCCATTTTCAGAATACATCAAAATCAATTCAGACGGTTAGGTATTAGGGTAGCAGTTTGACGTCCAAAAAATCACTCTTAACACCTTGCCAGTTACCATCGTGACCATAGCTTGTCTAGTGTTATACATAAAACTAAGTTTCGGTCATGACAATAAACTAATATACTAACATCTTCTAGTATATTAGCAAAAAGTCCCTGAAGCCATTCATTACTTACTATGTTAGGAAGATTTCAAACAGATGGAGAAAAGGTTGGGCTACAAGTCTGTCTTTACTGCCTTAGCTACGGTTCTAAGTCATATATTTGCCTTATGTCTATGTTTAGGAAGATTTTAAACAAATGTTACCACATACCACGGCAACATGGACTCTTCCATTCTACTAATGATTTATAAGCCAACATATGCATTCACCAACCTTCTACATTGAAGAAGTACCTTCTGAAGTCCCCATCAACCTCACTTATGTTTAATTCTCAATAACCAACTGTAGTTGACATCAATATTACAGCCTTATACTGCTGTTTAAAGTAAACAAAAGGACCACTGTCGCATGTTTGATGTTATGTATGTATAAGCTTAGATGAGAAAAAAGAATGGAAAAGAAATGAACCTTCCATCATCACGGATGAAACCTTGATGCCATAGGGGACTAACTTGGAATCCTTCAATCACACTCTGATTAAATACCTGCATGGGTGAAGCTTATATATAAACTACAGATGCAGAAAATCAACTCTAGTAGAAACCCTTATGAATTGCAAATATTTCTAGTAGTAAACCCTTGATAAAAAGATTTATCATAAGGAACCAGTCTAAAACCAATAAGGAACAACAATCGACTCATTAATATATACTTAACTCACTCATACGTTACAAGCTTGAGGGTGTCCACATTATAGAAGTGTATCATGGGTAGTATCTTCCAAGGGTATGTTCAACTGAGTTGACCGAATAAATAAATAAAATCTCTATAATTGTATAGCAAGGGCTAAATAGTTACGTGGAAATGTTTTAGGTAGGCGAATTGGGTAATGGGTCTAGAGATGAAAATTTAAAGGAAAGGTTGGTAAAGATTAGATTGATTCAATAACAATATTCTTACTCCACCTTTCTTTAAAACATGAGCAATTTTATATTAGAGATTCCATTTTCCAAAATCCAAAAAAAAAAATTTGAACACCTCAAGTATTACTTTGGCAACTTTCAACCTGTTTTCTGAGCAAAATTTTTATTTTAGCTAATTTAACCCATTATCAATAACACAAACCCATATTGACCAATTTATACATAAATGTTGAAATTGACCATGTTTGCAAATAGCAAGTTTTAAGCAAGTAATTTTAGTCATGAAGAAAATTAACCTGGGGTGGAACTTCATTGTTTGGAGGTTGCTTCCCTGTTTGCACAGTAAAAGAGTTTCCAAGCACTAACTCATGTCGTCCTGTGCATAAACAAAGTCAACTTAGTGATAGGACAACATATTTACACTTTACAGTGTAGTACCCAAGCAGACAAAAAAATTTGACTTGTAATGATAAAGTAAAAATGTGATAAAGAGTATCAATCATTAATCTTCATACGATAAACAAAAGTATACATGTTAGATGAGGAAAGATTACAGCAAGCATTCAAAAGAAATATTGTGACCGTGCATGTCATTTACAATTTAGTAAAAAGAAAAACTAGGAGAGGAGAACCAAGATGGATCATGGAAGTAATAAATAATGGAATTGTAAATCAAAAAAGATTGTTATATGGAATCTGTATACATGTCTAGCAGTGTTGCAAAAATCAGCATTAATCGCCGATTAATCAGAGATCGGCATTTCACCTAGTAGATTTTTGCTAATCGGCCAATTAATCGCTAGGCGGTCAATGGTGGTCAAAATCGGACCTAGGCGGGTCTTAATCGGCCGAAAATCCGCGATTCCGACGAAATTCCGGTAGGGTTCCGGCGACTTTCCAGGGCGACTTTCAAAAAATCCAGCCAAAACTTGAAAAATCCGGCTTAAACTTGAAAATTCCGGACAAATATGTCTATTTATATATAAAACTGGATTTTTTTATTAAAATTACATATTAAAATGTGTGCATTTATATATAAAACTAAAAATTATATATAAAAACTCCAATCCGATTAATCCCTACCTGGCCGCCCGACTAGCGCCTAGCGATTTTTACAACATTGATGTCTAGACCAGCCAGATTTTGTAGTCTAAGAACACTAAACTCCACATTTGTCAGAATGTAAAAGCAACATATATCTTTTCTGAAACAGAATTTCTATAATAAGTTGGTAAACTTACTTCCCCAAAAGTTCTGAGATTCTTCGGTGTATTGGCAAATGTACTTGTCATCAGCCCCGAGGATTTGAGCTCCCACTCCAGTAAACCGAGGTCCATACTGCGCTTGCTCCAAACTATTCAATTTCTTTTTGAAAGCAGGATTCTCGACAGAATACATAAAGCAAAAGCTTTGTCTTTGTTCTGGTATTGAAACCTTAAAGTACCAACCCTCAAAAAATGTCCTTGTAGTCCCATCAAAGTGGTAACTGATTTAAGATGCAAGAGTCACTTGGCATACAAACGGGTATGAATATGCCTCATTTTTCTTGAGGCAAAGTTTCATGAGAAATGGACGCATAAATCAAATCATGATTTCAGCAAGTTAACCAAAACAAGGTGGTCAACCCCACGGCCCCACCTTACCAAATTCTCAACTTGTAAGACCTTGTGTAATTGCTAGTGAAAGCATGTCGTATGTCTAGAACAATGTTATGGTACCCCATTTTTCTGTAGTTAGACTTATGTTCTTTCAAGAGTTAGACACTGGAAAGTATAATCCTACCTCCTTTAGTAACAACTAACAAGATAATGAAGCATAAACTAGTGTCCTAATTGACTACTAAAAATGAATATATTAGTTTGTGATTTTCATTGTCGTTGGGTGTTTTTTTTTTATCTAAGCAGTTTTCTCAGTGTTGTTGATTTCAACCGTAGGTTGGCTTGGATAGAATGTTTATTAGTAATCTCAGTAGGTGGATAGCCATTACAAAAGAAATAACCAAATAACATCAACAACAAACATATAGGTGCTGGCTTGCTAGGTAACAAAATTATATATATTATGGATTTCGATTGGCAAAGCATAACGCTTCGATCCGAAGGCGAAATGCGTTCCATTATTCAAAGAAACGTTGATTGAAGAAATCAGAAAAAATGATAAATTCAGATAAAAGGTTTGACGAGATGGAATTGAAAAGAAGAAATCACCCGCTATGAGGAGTACGAAGGGGTCGATTCGTAGGGGTAGGTACGTAAACGGGATTCACAATCTCATCAGTTGCTTGCAGTTTGACGCCGGAAGAAGCGTAGATATCTGTCTTGGGAGTCGATTTGGCAGCAGATAACCGACGACTGAGCCTAGGAATAGTCAGTTGATCGGCTATATTCAGGGAGATTTTGATATTTTGAACATTAGGTTTTGATGAACCAAGGAACAATGAACGGAAACAAGGGGAGGTGTTTAAGTCCATCGATGTTTCACTGTTTGGTGTTTGGTGTTTGGTGTTTGTGTGGTTGTGTAGTTGTGCTCAGATAAGGAGTTTCTTAAACTGAAAAGAGACAAGTGGAGGCAAATCTCGCTTACACTCGTATAAAAGGCGCTGGTAACAAGGCATAAGTGGTTGTAGCCTTGTTTGGTGTTCTCGTGACTCGTCACACACCTCATCATATTATATACCCTGCAATATAATTTTTTTAAAATAACTTTATAAAATTTTAAAATTACATTAAGATGAAAACATTAAAAAAATACATCCTAAAAATTTATAAATCAAACACCCAACTACTTAACCGGACAATTTGTCATTTGCGTTCTAGAACGTTTTTCAACGTCGGCTCAGGAACATCATCATACGATTTAAGAAAAATCTCCATGTTGTGGTCTAGCGCTTAGTGAAGCAACGTCTCTCACTGTACCGATTGTGAAACCAATCGGTTGTATGTGGTAGTGTTAGGTTAAACGGTCGGCTAGAAGTAGTCGCTTCACTTGAACTCGCACACACCTTGGGTCTTGTTTTTTGGTGGTTTGGCTAGGGTTTTTTGTGGATTTTTTTGTTAGATTTCATAGTGTGTAATATTGGAGGTAAGTAGAAGAGGTGTTTAAGATTGGTGCATGCAAGACCGGCGAAGGGATCAATGCAACAGTTTCACAGTGTTAGGAGAGTTATATAACACTTAGCAGATCAAATAGGGAACCTGTTTATGATAAACAAATAACACAAGTAAAGGAACAGAACAAGAACAAGAACACACAAATATAGTTTTCGAGAATGATGTATATTGCTCTAAAGTTATTACAAGTGTTACAAAGCTTACATAGATTACAAGTACTTGAGATATTTTATACTATATCCCACAGCGGGTCATACTTTGAAGGTCAGCTGGAAACACTAATCTAGACAACAAGATCAATATAAAGTCAAAAGGCAGATTGTATTTTGACTAGTGACTATGACATACCATAGCTCACATCCTTATCTAATACAAAAAAATAAAAGTACAAAAATAGAAAGTTACATACAAAAGACCTTAATCTATAATTTGACAAAAGTATGGACTTTTCACCAACTCATCTAAGTTGATGAGTCTTCAGAGGTGGCAGTGAAAAATGGTCAGCTTTTGTCAAAAGGTGATTCAGAAAAAGCATGTCTTATCTGTCTTCGAAAGAAATCAATCTTTGGTTTCGAAAGACTTTGTATTTGAAGTTTCAGAAGACTTCATCTTTGGCATCATAAGATATGATATTTTGGCTTTGAAAGATTTGTCAATTAGCATAATTCACTGAGTTATATCAAATCTTCCGAAGTAACTCTTGTACTTCACATGTGAATGCTGAGAGCTCTTTGGTTGCATCAGCCTCTAAGTGCAGTCCTTACAAACTCCCCCTAAGCTGATGCTACCAAAACTGAAGGAGAACCTTGAAGCTTGATCTTCATCTTTTGACAGTGCTTATTAGAATCAAGACCATTCCATTCATCATTAGTTGGTTAGGATTCCTTAGACTTTCAAAGTACATTCTCATGTTATAGAGATCATGTAAAGGGAGGTCAAGTATGTTTTGACATATGTACATGTATTGACCACCTTGATCTCTAGGAACATACCATCTGTCTAGGTTAGTAGCAAACACCCAAGACAAGATGGGTCTCTTAGCAGCAAAAGGCTCTACTATGAGTGGACTTTGCTGAGCAACCTTTTCTTGAGCACTTCAAGATGTTCTGACCCATCCTGAGGTGTAGAGGTGGATGCCTTGGACTTCTTATTCTTCTTGTCCCTTATTATGGCCATTATCTTCCTCTTTCTTTACTTTAACTGAGAATGCTAGCCTGTAGTACCAGATGGTTCTTGTTTGTATTTCTTAGTTGGTTTCTTTTCCTTCACATGTTTAGAAGGAAAAGGACCAGGATCCTGCTGTGGATCAGAAGATGAAGCTGGTTGTGAAGCAGATGAAAAGATCAAAAGCTCAAATATCAAGCAAAGATCAAAACTGAATTCTCAAATACCTAATTACCCCTTATCATAAGCACCTTTAAGTTTATTATCATGTCATAAAATTCATGAATCTTCATGAAAAGAAGAAGATGATAATGATGAAGTAGCCTTCATTATGCTCAGATCCATAATTAGCTACAACAGAGGTTGCAAATAGAGAACCCAACTTCTCATCACCAGATTCTACCACATTAAAAATGAATCTGAACTTCAGTCATCATATCCTCTTAGAAATTCAACGAACTCAATCGATGACAATATCTAACATAGTACATCGACATCAATACCAAAGGTGACTATGTGGTGGTAGAAAGTGAGGAAGATATAGGTTTTTGAAAAGAAATATGGTTCAAACACATACCACATCACCCATCATTAACACCAAACAATTGGGGGTTACCCATAGTAATTAGATGACATATAATGCCCTAAGTTCTTGCATATCATTTACATTTTGAATGTTGGGATCGAATTAAATAAAATAAATGAACAAGGGCCAAAGTTGTCTTTTGACTATATTACTATCAAAGTGAAACTATCAAACAAACTCAAGATAAGTTTGTCTTCAAGGTAATTCCGTAAGCATTGTCTTTCTTACACGTTGGTATAATCGCGTTTAGTTCGAATCACAGATCAAGTATTGATATTATGCTTTTGTTATAGGGTTATGGGTGCAATCATTATTAGACATGAAGTTTCGATTACAACTTCATTTCTCTCACTCGATTCCTTATAACGAGTAAGTTTCTATTCAATCGGTTAATTGTAAATGCATTTGGTTCTTGACTAGAGATGCGTAATGATGGATATAAACAAATTCAAATCGGTTATTTTAGTATGTTTATATGTGTATGGTTGTGTGTATGATTGTTGTGTGTGCACCATGTGTAGGGTTTGGTGCACAAACATGTATGTGTTTTGATGGTTACAAGAACAAGCAAAAGCTTAAGCTTCTCAATCGAAAGTTTTACATTTATGTATATGTGTGAGCAAAATTATGTATGTATGCATCATAAAGATTCTGTTGGATCTAGAAATGCTGGTGCAACCAAATCCAAATCACTTAGACAAAGTATTTACTTCTGAAGATCAAGACTTAAAGTGAAAGATCAGAAGTCAACTTCCGAAGTATGAAAGAAGTCCTCAAGCCTCGGAAGTACAGAAGCCTCTTCCAAAGTATAAGTGGCTTTGGAAGAACTTGTTCTTCCGAAGCCAACTTACCTTCGGAAGACACTACTATTATCCAGTGGACATAAGTATGGTCTCCCTGACACTCCGCTGTAGACCTCTGAGATACTGCATGACGTTTTCTCAAAAGCCATGTAGTTGACCATACTTTATTCCACTGTTTACCTTTATAAGTTAGTACAGTTGCCAACTTTAGTTGGTGACAAAAGGTAAGTCATGGACATGTCATGACTACCATATCTTAGATAATACTTTATCTAAGATACCTTAACTTTAGCATTGTAGTATATGCTTTAGTCTTAGGTTTCCAGCTGGTATCAAAGTATATCCGGCTGTAGGATCTAGTATATATAGTTTCTCATTGTAACTCATGTTCCATGCTTGTAAGAGTCTTGTAATACTTTGAGTTGAGAAGTAATATATACAAGTGCCTTGAAAATTATTTCTGTGTGTTCTTTGCTACTTATTATATTATTATCAACTCTTATAAGAGACTCTACCTCATCTGATTTGAGTGTTATATAAGTGAGTTTGAGAGAAATCCAAGTGTTTAAGTGACAAACCCGATCCTGCAATTGGTATCAGAGCTTTTTAGGCTCTTGATTGTGAGATCTTACCATCCTAATCAACTGTTTTTCACTCCTCCTTACACCACACTCAAAATGGCCCTCAACAAATCTGAAGTAGAGATGGGGACGATGACCAAAGCACCCATCATCACCCCTGAAAACTTCAGGTCATGGAGCAGACGAATGGAAGGCTTCATCAGGTATCAAGACAGCAAGATGTGGCAATCTATTGTAAACGGCCCGTATAAGCCAAAGGTAGCTGGTGGAAACGGTGCCATGATTGAGAAAGCTGTTGAAGATTATTCTGATGAGGACCGGAAGAAGCTGGACATTGATAGCAATGCTATGACTGTTCTCATGACTGCAATTCCCAACTCCATCATGGTGGGGTTTGAACATTGCAAGTCAGCCAAAGAACTGTTTGATGCGCTTGCTCAAATGTATTCTAGCTCAAAGGACTCCAAGAAGGACTCACTGAAGCAGCAGTTCGAGAACTTCACCTACGTTGCTGGAGAGACACTCAGCCAGCAATACTTCAGGTACATGGATCTCATTTCTTCCTTTCAGTCTATGGGAATTGCTCATGAACTTAGAGATCTTACAAGAAAGTTCACGAGTGCATTACCAAATGAGTGGACATTAACTGTGTCTCTATCAAGAGAACAGAGACCGAACTATATGACATCCTTGATGGATACCGTTTGGAAATGGAGAATAAGAGAGGTCATCAGACAAGCAGACCCTTGAGTCTTCCTGCTAGCAACGCTTTAATGGTTGCTGAAGGCTCAGGACCCTCCCAGCCTCAACAATACCTGACTTACACCCAGCAACCATCTTGTTCTTTTGGGCCATACATCACATTTCCTGAGACTTTAAGGTCTCAACAAGCTCAGCAAAGTTCCTTTCAGGACAGATGTGCTTTTGTCTCAGGAAGTGGACACTCAAATGATTATCAATATTGCTTTGATGATCTAGAGTGCTTCAGCCCAGATGAACATAGTCCAACAAATGTTAACCTACAGAGCAAAGAAGTTCTTTAAGAGAACTGGAAGACAATTTCCCCAGAACCCAATCAACAGCAAATTTGGGTTTGACAAAACCAAGGCCAAATGTTACAACTGTAACCAACTTGGTCATTTTGCAAGGGAATGCAAGGCTCCCAAGTCGAATCCGGGAACCCCACAGGCCTCCACACATCCCTCTACACCAAAGCCCACTGGAAAGTCAACAAAAACAACTGCAATGGCTCAAGAAGTTGACTGGAGCTTTATGGTACAAGATGTGACTCCTGCTCAAGCACTCATGGCCGGAACATATGAAAATAAGGTATATGAACATCTCTGTACTCCTGCCTGTATTGCTAAGGTTAAATTGTATCAGGACTACAATATGGAGATTAAATGCGATATTGAGTCTTTAAATGTTTTAAAATCTGATTTTAAAAGGGCTGAATCTGACTATCAAAGAAAAATTGAGGAGTTAGAGAAAACTGTGTCCCTATTACAACATGAACACACAAACTATAAGACTCAAATAAAGGATTTAATATCCAAATTGACTGAGGCTCAAGCCCAGCTTGTCACAGCTGAGGCTCAAGCCAGGAAGTATGCTATTTCTGAGCAAAACTTGCAAGCCATTCTTGCATCATCCTCTCACTCAAAACTTTGTTACCAAAACAAAGGTGGGTTGGGAACCAATGAAATTGCTCCACCACACTCCTATGAGTATATAAGACAACCAAGGTGTGGTACTGAAGAGCAAGAGGTTCAATCTGCTGACCCACCTTCTTATGAGTCAAAGAATGATGCAACCATGGAGACCATAACAGGGAAGAACCAGGTAATTATACCCTCTCCTACCGGTGATGATCAAACCCTGACCACCAAAGCCAGAAGAAGCAGAGCTAAGGCAGCCAGAAAAACTGCCAAGAAAGTGGCTGAGTCTAAGCTGAAGATAAACCCAAAGCAAAAGGGTGTATTCATCTCAGCTGGATTCCAGGTGGTTGGAAACTCTGATTCAGGAAAGGGGTGTAGTACCAGCACTCCTGTCCTACCAAAGGATCAGAAGTTAAAGGGAAAGGTTGCTGATGAAGAGAAAAAGAACAAGAAACAGCAATCCTCAAATTCCCAAAAGATTAACATTGTATGCGTAATGTGTGGTCTGCAAAACCACATGGCCAAAGATTGTTACTACAATCCTGCTAGCACACATTATGCAAATAATGTTAAAAAGGAAGGAGTCAGGGAAGGTTTCTCATTTGGACCATATCAAATGGTTCAAGTGATGAAAAAGGGAAAGCTTGTTTCCGAAGCAAGGTTGCTTTCGGAAGAAGGTCCTTCTTCCGAAAGGAAAAAGGCTTCGGAAGCTAAAGCTATCAAGACTCAAAAGAATAAAAGAGTCCCCTTGAGACCATCCCAGAAGAAGACTGCTTCGGAAGAAAAGGTGGTGAAGGCTTCTTCCGAAAAGAAAGAAGCTTCGGAAGAATGCCAAGCTGCAAAAGCTTCAACAAGCTCATCCTCCATGATCAACCAAGGGATGGAATGGAAGATCAAGGAAGATGTTGTAGCCCAAACCTCTTCTTCAAAGACATCCATTGAACCCCCATGCATAAATTTTGGTTCAATTATGTCACTATCATTGGAATAACCCAAGACCAACAAGGCTTGGGTTTCCAATCAAAACTAATCATCTCATCTTATGTGCAGGGACATCCATATGACAAGAATAACAATGTTTGGATTGTGGATAGTGGATGCTCCAGGCACATGACAGGGAACAGATCTCTCCTTCAACAATTTCAACATTATGATGGAGGTCCTGTCCAGTTTAGAGGTGAGGCCGGAGGATATATTTCTGGCAGAGGAAGTATATCCAACGGAAAATTAAAGGTTGACAAAGTTAACTTTGTCAAACAGCTTGAACACAACCTGTTAAGTGTTTCTCAGTTCTGTGATCAAAAGCATTAAATGCTCTTTACAGAACATGAGTGCATAATCCTCAAACCTGGGATGACAATTCCTCAGGAATTGGTGCTTCTTAGATCTCCCAGGAAAGGGGATATGTACAAGCTGGATATGAACAATGCTTCCCCAATAGGAGAAGTATCATGCTTTCTTTCCAAAGCTGATGGTGATGAGTCAACACTATGGCATAAACGAATGTGTCATGTAAATTTTAAGACAATGAATAAATTGGCTAAAAATAACTTGGTACATGGTTTGCCTAAAAAGGAATTTTTCTGCAAAGATAACTGTGTTGCATGCCTGAAAGGGAAGCAACACAGGCATCTCATAAATCCAAAGTTGTTAACTCCATCACCACCCATTACACTTATTGCACATGGATCTATTTGGTCCCACAAGTATAATGAGCATTGGAAGGAAATCATATTGCCTTGTGATTGTTGATGATTTTACTAGATTTACATGGGTATTCTTTTTAAGAACCAAAGATGAAACTGCTGAAACTTTGAAATCTTTTATTCTTAAAATAGAAAATCAAATTGATCACAAGGTTAAAATAATTAGAAGTGATCAAGGGACTGAGTTTAAGAACCACATTCTTGACTCATTCTGTAACTCAAAAGGGATTGCCAGACAATATAGTGCTCCTAGAACTCCTCAACAAAATAGTGTTGCTGAGAGGAGGAACAGGACACTTATTGAGGCTGCTCGGACTATGTTAGCTGATTCAAAGCTACCTCTAACATTCTGGGCAGAGGCAGTCAGCACTGCATGCTATGTGCAGAACAGGGTCCTTGTAGTTAAGCCACATGGAAAAACCCCTTATGAGCTATGGAACAAGAGGCCACCGTTCATTGGCTTTCTAAGGTCTTTTGGCAGCAGGTGTACCATACTTAACACAAAAGACAATTTGGCAAAATTTGCTGAAAAGTCGGATGATGCCATCTTTGTTGGATATTCCTCTAACTCTAAAGCTTATAGAGTTTATAACATTAAAAATCAACAATTTGAGGAATCTTTCAACATTGTAGTTAATGAGCACACTCCTTGTGTTAGGGGAAATGGCCCTGATCATATATTTGATTTAGAATTGTTTCCAAACTATTCTAAACCATCTTGTGAGAATGTTTCAGCTGGAACAGGTGCTCAAAGTGATTCTGATGATGATCAACTGTTTGAGCTTCCCAGACCTATTCCAAGTTCTCCAAGAGCTGCAACAAATCAAGTTCCCACTATTGGCAGATCTGATAGTATAACCATCTCAAGAGATAGTGGAGCTTCAACAAGCGGTTCACCTGTTGACTCTCAAACTTCTTCAGGTGACCCTGCACAACACCAAGCTGATGGAAGCAACATCTTGAAGGAACAGGCAACTGTTAATGCTGCTTCACAGCAAACAAATGATGATGTTTCTTTTTCATTCAATCAGTCCTCATTGAATGAGTTTGAAACAGCAGCTGGACCAAGTGTTCAAGCTCCTGAGCAAAATATGTCCAATTTGGATTTATCTTTGCAACTGGAGGTAATTCCTAGACTTAGGATTCACAACACTCATCCAGCTGAGAACATCATAGGGGAAGTCTCTGAAGGCGTGAGAACAAGAGGACAAACTCACAATGGGAATGTCTGCTTGTACTCATGCTTTTTATCCCAAATGGAAACCAAGAAGGTGGAAGATGCCTTGAAAGATAGTAGCTGGGTTGAATCAATGCAAGAGGAGCTGCTTCAATCCAAAAGACAAAAGGTTTGGAACCTATGTCCGCTACCATCTGGTCAAGTACCTATAGGCACTAAATGGGTTTTTCAGAAACAAGAGAGATGATAGAGGCTTGATTATCAAGAACAAAGCAAGACTGGTGGTTCAAGGATACACTTTGCACCTATTGCAAGACTTGAGGCAGTTAGGATCTTCCTTGCTTATGCTGCATCCAAGAATTTCACTGTCTACCAGCTTGATGTCAAGTGTGGCTTTCTATATGGTGATATAGATAGGGAAGTCTATGTATGCCAACCTCCGGGATTTGAAGATCCACAACATCCCAACTATGTGTGCAAATTGGATAAAGCTCTATATGGGCTGCACCAAGCACCTAGGCTGTGGTATGAGACATTGTCTCAGTTTCTCCTGAAGAATGGTTACACTAGAGGTACCATTGATAAGAATCTTTTCATAAGGAAGTCTGGGAAAGACATCTTGCTCGTTCAAGTCTATGTTGATGACATCATATTTGGTTCCTCAAATGACCAAATGTGTAAAGACTTTGAGAGCATCATGAAGAAGAAGTTTGAGATGAGTTCCATGGGAAAAATGGACTTTTTCCTTGGAATTCAGGTGAAGCAAATGAAGGAAGGGTTTTTCATCAGTCAATCTAAGTATGTCAATGACATCTTAGAAAGATTTGATATGAAAGATTGTAAGGCAGCAAAAACACCTATACCCAGAAACCACAATCTCTGCCCTGACTCTGAGGGGGAGGATACTGATCAACATCAGTATAGAGCAATTATTGGTTCTCTGATGTATCTCACAGCAAGTAGACCCGATATCATGTTTGCAACTTGTATTTGTGCAAGATATCAGGCTGCTCCAAAGGTGTCTCACCTAGTTGCTGCCAAGAGAATCCTAGATACCTTAAAGGAGCACCTAAACTAGGTCTCTGGTATCCAAGAAATAGTGATTTCAATCTCTATGGTTACTCTGACAGTGATTATGGTGGCTGCAATATCAACAAGAAATCAACATCTGGTGGATGTCAATTTCTTGGTGGAAGGATCATCTCATGGCAATGCAAGAAGCAATCCTGTGTCTCTACATCAACTGCTGAAGCTGAATACATTGCTGCTGCTAGTTGTTGTGCTCAGCTGCTGTGGATTCAGAACCAGATGATAGACTACGGATTCAACTTCATGAGCACTCCTATCCACATTGACAACAACAGTGCTATCTCCATTACTGAAAATCCAGTGAAGCACTCCAAAACTAAACACATCGATATCAGGTATCATTTCATTAGAGATATTCATGAGAAAAATCTTATCAAGCTAATCAAAGTTGATTCAAATGAACAATATGCTGACTTGTTCACCAAAGCCTTTGATGAACAAAGATTCAAATATCTCATTACAGCTATTGGGATGATAAACCTTGATTAGTCTATCTCATTTGAAAACTTTTTAATGTGTAAAGTTTATGTCAAAACAATCTAAGCCCTGTTACAAAAGGTCTTTCTCTAAAATTTTATCTAAGTATGAATTCTTCCGAAGAGGAATTAACCCTCGGAAGATATTTTCCATATCTTCCGAAGCAAATTCCTCCCAGGATAATTTTCTTCTCGGAAGAGTTGTTAAGTCTCGGAAGAAGCGATTGATTTCATATCAGATCTACTTCCGAAGCTTGTAACACTCTCCATTCGGAAAGCAACATATACTCTCGGAAGTAAAACTTTACCTTCGGAAGTAAATTTGCCTTCGGAAGAACATTACCTTCGGAAATGCTTTATACTCGGAAGAAAGATTTTACTGTGTAACGGAAATCTTTTGGGCCCCACTCTGTAAAAAGTAAAGATTTTGTTAATGATGTCGGATTATTTAAATGGACTAACCTTACGCCCCTGTCACATCATCCACTGAAACCTCCCATCATCTTATCCAAACCCCTTTAAACCGCCATTCCACCCATTTAAATACCTCCGGCTAATCACTTTCATCTTTTTACCAAAATTACTGCCCTAAAAGCTTTCTTCATCTTCAATTTACCCAATTCCGAACTATCTTCCTGCAACTTTCTCAAATGGCACTAAACCCTCAGCACAACCAAGTCGCACTCCTTGATTCTTCAAGGGATGCCGACTTCTCAGATATCATCTCCTTTCTAACCCAATCTTCTTACTACACTGCCCTGACTGTTAACCCCACGGTTTACTCAAATCATATGTCTGAATTTTGGGCAAACGGTCAGATTGAAACCCTAAATGGGGTTCGTGTCATAAGATCGAGCATCTGTGGCCAGGAGTTGGTCATTTCTGAACAAATCATCAGGGAGCATCTAGAGCTTCATGATGAGGGCGCTCCTACAGAATTCCCCAAAGCAGATTTGGACAACACTTATATCCAAATGGGATATGGTGGAGATGTTAGCAGGTCAACCGTCTACAAGTTCAACTTCTCTTACAACTGGAAGTTCCTGCTGCATGTAGTTCTTCACTGCTTGTCCAACAAATCTGGGGGATGGGATCAAATCCCATATGAACTTGGGTGCCTAGTTCATGGTTTGGTGAGAAGCCTCCGCTTCAACTACTCAAGATTTGTGCTGACCAATCTCATGGGAAACCTTCAACGGGACACATTCTTCATGTATCCCAGGTTTCTCCAGCACATAATCAATTGTGAGCTGGACCAGAGCAAGCTTGTCTGTGCAGCTGCTCTGATTGTTCCTCAAATGAGGCCGACCATCTTCAAAACTTTGAAGAGAGTGTCCACCAACTTCACCGGAAGAGATACTGCACTTCTTCCAGGTATGATTGAGCCAATGGCTCCTGGTGACATCCCTGTTAACCCCACAGGTGATGAACCCACACCAGCAACTACCCTCACTTTGCCAAATCTACCTTCTCCCCCATTACCATCACTTATCAAAGACGCCCAAACGAACCCTTGTTCAATCTTCTCTGATTGAACAAGCTCCTCCTGTTCTACCCAAAAAGGCTAGAGTGGAACAATGGGCTCCCACTCAGCCTGAGGTCCAACCATCCTTCACAATTGACCTCAATATGGGTCTTGAGTCTCCTCAGTCTCAGACCCATGAGCCCGAAACCCAAGCTGAAAACCCTCAGGGAGAGTCTTATACTCCCCTGAGCAGCCAAAAAGGACAGCCCCATCACAGGCTCAATGCCTTTAGACATTGATCAAAGTCCCGGGTCACTAGGTTTTACTTCCATATCCTTTACTGACCTATTAATCGGAGCTGATGAAGAGATTATGTCTCTTCAGGGCAATGAAGTTGATCCACAACACCCTCTCAAGGATCAACAGAGCCCAGAGAGATCTCTTATCTCTAGCCCCCATCAGCAAGCCTTTACTGAGGTGAGTCCCACTGATGTGGAGGGGACTCATGTAGATTCAGCTGCCACTACTGAAGGAGCCTCAAGGGATCCTCAGGACAGTGGTAACATTACTGAGACTGAATCTACGGCAACCATGCCCTTTGATGACTCTGAAAGAGACATCATTGAGCAAGGGAAACCAGGGCGCCAAGAAACCACATCTGGTGGTGAGGATGAACATACAAGGTATGTTACCTCATCTCCCCGTGATTCTTCAAAAGAAGATGAGGGAAGACTGCAACTCACCATTGAAGACCTACTTTCTAAAGTCTCAAATCTTGAATCTAAGGTTAGGACTTTAGAGGATAGGTCTGCCACTCAGCAACTTGAGATTGAAAATCTCAAGGCCAAACTAGCTGAGAAACAGATTGAGAGGTCTGTTAGGCACGTACCAATTCAGGTCTCTTTGACCTCTTCCTCTAGCTCATCAAGCTCTCAAGATGATGCTACCAAAAAGGGGAGAGTGTTCAGGGACAAAGCCAAAGACAAGAGGAGCCACAAAGTCAAGCTCTCACTTCCCTAAGCTCAAAATACCCTATGCAACAAGCTTCAGTTTTTCCTGAGCCTCCTCCAGTTGTAATTCAAATGGATCAAAGGATGCTCCAAGATCTCAATAGGTTCTTCAACAAGTTCCTGTTGGAATCTCTTATTGAACAGCCAAGTCCTGATCTGTCTGTGATCTACTTCGGAGCTCAAGAGCTTCAGAGGTTAAATGCACCTTCTACCACTATTGAGGAAGTTGGTCAACCTAAGGTCCAAGTGGAACCTGAGATTAACTTCGAAGGGGAAACAAGGACTGATGGCCCAGCAACTGAGACAGTTGGGACAGATAGTGCATTCTCACAGACTTCCGAAGCACAAGTCAAAGCCTCGAAGAACAATTTCAATCTTCCGAAGCTGAGATTGCAGCTGCGGAAGGACTATTCTCCTTATCCGATGATCTAATAGTCACAGATGCAATCCTAGAACTTGCATCTGAGGTTAATAGGGAGGATTTTCTCACCCAACCCCTAGCTCAAACATCAGCATTAACTCCAGCTTCCATTTCTACTACTCAACCTGAACCTTCCATCCAAGAACCCCAAAGTCTAGCACTTCCGAAGACATCAAAGGAAAGAGGAAGATGACTAAGGAAGAGCTTCAGGAGGAAGAAAGGTTAGAAAAACTCAAAAGAAAAGGTAGACTTCCAACTGGAAAACTGCTAGCTGCCAGTAGCAAAGCAGCTGCAGCCAACCAGGAGGCAGTCAACAATAGAAGAAGAGTAGAGATCATTGATAGACTTGTCAGTCTAGGAGCTGCGAGTGAAGATGTACTCCTGCTACCACTAGAGGAGTTAGTTGAGCTGGAAAAGGCAACTTTGCTGCAAAAACAGCAAAGAGAAGAGGCAGCAAGGTTGGCCTTAGAGGAAGAAAGGGAGAGGAAAGAAAGAGAAGCTGATCAGCAGCTCAGGAGGGAAAGGATAACTTTCCTAACCTCCAGAGGTTTCTCTCTAGAAGAATTATCTCCACACAACAATGATACGATCTTATGGCTCTTCAACAAAGAGCAAGATCAAATGGAGAAAGAGAGAAAGAAAGCTGCCAGGGAAAAGCTGATGCTGAAGAGAAGAAGAAGGAAGAAGAAGCAGGACTAGCTGCTGCCAAGAAGATTGTGAGAAGGCCTGGATGAAGAGCTATCTCCGGGCTCATGGCTTCTCTGGCAGGCAGGTGGGTCCTATGTCTGAAAAGACCCTCCAGCGACATGTCAGTGACATAAAGGCTGACATTCGCTCGGGGAAGAGGAAGGAGATGTACAGAAGGGGACAGGGGATGATCTTCAAATCAACTACTCAACCCCAACTTCAAACCCAACCACAACCTGAACCAATTCCCTTTCCATTCCCATCAAAACTGAACCAACCACTGAACCATACACCCCTGAACCTACACCATCACCCTTACCAACCTCTTCACCTCAACCACCTAAACTACCCATCCTCCAACCCAAAACACTAGCCAGAACCCAAACACCTCAACCTACCCAACAACCCCTCAAACCATCCCCTCAGCCTTCTAAACATCTCCCCTTAGAGGAGTTCAAGGCAATCAAGACAAAGCTCATCAATTGCACAACCCTGAGCGACATCTCCTGTGAGGAGGATTCAGTCAAATTGACTTATGTTGATGGATCCTCATGTTCCCTCACTAGAGATCAATTTCTTGATCTGCCCAGAGGAACATTGGACCAAGCTGCAAATCTCCTTGGCCTCAATTCAGATACTTTGAATGAGGAAGAAAAGAAGTTAAGGAGAAGGCTGGTGACTCTGCTGGATACCAAGAAAGGTGACCGGGTGCCAAGACAACCTCTTGCACCTAGGAAGAAGATCATCCAGTGGAGGTTCGAAGACTCTTCTCACAACTTTGTTGTTGAAAGAGAGAATGGAGAGCTCAACAGGCTAAGTGCCTCATCTCTGCTACACTTAAGCAGATTTGATATTGCTGAGTTAGCAGAGAAGCCATTCTCCAACCCTCAAACTCTGATGTAGCTGCTCATATCAGATCATCTAGGCAGTCTTCATATGGCGAGCTAACTGCTAGGACCAAGGTTGAAGAAGAGTTGAAACTGAGAGAGGAGGAGAAAAGGAAGGGATCAACAACCAAAGGCAAAGCCTTTCTACAAATGGTTGAAGGTCCTGAACTTGAATCCATAGTTAGATGGGAGTATGACTATAACTCCCGTCAACTAACTCTTTTCAGGGGACGCAACAGAGGGTACATGTCATTCAGAGTGATAGACTGGATCTCCTATCCACTAATGACTTGTACAAGCTTCTCAGCACCACTTCAGGGAAGAAGAACAAGAAACAGACAAATATCTTCTGTCCCTGGTGTTGAAAGCTTTGAGAAGCAGAAGAAACAAGTGAGGTTTTGGTAGCATCAGCCTAGGGGGAGTTTGTTGGATCTAGAAAGGCTGGTGCAACCAAAACCAAATCACTTAGACTATTTTGGTACAACTAATAAAGGACTTCCGAAGCTAAGTGTGGAACTTCCGAAGGAAAAAGGAGCTCTTCCGAAGACAAAGTGTAAACTAACTTCCGAAGGAAAACTCCAACTTCCGAAGACAAAGTATTTACTTCCGAAGATCAAGACTTAAAGTGAAAGATCAGAAGTCAACTTCCGAAGTATGAAAGAAGTCCTCAAGCCTCGGAAGTATAGAAGCCTCTTCCGAAGTATAAGTGGCTTTGGAAGAACTTGTTCTTCCGAAGCCAACTTACCTTCGGAAGACACTACTATTATCCAGTGGACATAAGTATGGTCTCCCTGACACTCCGCTGCAGACCTCTGAGATACTGCATGGCGTTTTCTCAAAGCCATGTAGTTGACCATACTTTATTCCCTTGTTTACCTTTATAAGTTAGTACAGTTGCCAATTAGTTGGTGACAAAAGGTAAGTCATGGACATGTCATGACTACCATATCTTAGATAATACTTTATCTAAGATACCTTAACTTTAGCATTGTAGTATATGCTTTAGTCTTAGGTTTCCAGCTGGTATCAAAGTATATCCGGCTGTAGGATCTAGTATATATATATATTTCTCATTGTAACTCATGTTCCATGCTTGTAAGAGTCTTGTAATACTTTGAGTTGAGAAGTAATATATACAAGTGCCTTGAAAATTATTTTTGTGTGTTCTTTGCTACTTATTATATTATTATCAACTCTTATAAGAGACTCTACTTCATCTGATTTGAGTGTTATATAAGTGAGTTTGAGAGAAATCCAAGTGTTTAAGTGACAAACCCGATCTGCAGATTCAATGCCAACTACATCGTAAGTATGGATCTATAGAGAAAGTATGTTGCATTGTATGTATATTGAAAGTGTGTTTGCATGTGTATATTGAAAGATTCCATGTGGTCTTACATCGAAAGTTGGTACGATAAGCCCATCGAAAGTTAGAAGAGTGGGGCACTATAAAAAGTGTGGTGATAGTAAGTGTGTATGGATTTTTCCTATTAAAAATTAAGGGGATGTATCACTTAAATGTCATTCAATACGTATGTCATGTCTATATGATGCGTGACTGGAAAGTATTCATGAGAGTACATGCATGTGTGGTGAGCGTGAGTGTATGTTGTGTGCATGGTTGTAAAGTGTGTGTATGGGTATGTGTTATGTGCATGAGTGATATTTGAATAAATATATATGTTAATGGTACATATCTTTCCCTATTTTAAGAATTTTTTGTTACAAATTCATATTTATCAATACTTAATTGTGTTTTGTAAGGCCCCGTTTCCGGGACGCTCACCAGTTGGACAGTTACAACACAAACATTTAAAGTTGAATCCATAGTCCAACATCTGATTTTGAATCCAAAGCACTTGAGCACAGCAGCTTGCAACAGCAATGTATTCAGCCTCAGCAGTTGATGTAGACACACAGTATTGTTTCTTACATTGCCAAGAGACTACTCTTCCACCAAGAAATTGACATCCCCCTGATGTAGACTTTGCAGTCATGTTGCAACCACCATAGTCACTATCTGTATAAGCATACAGATTAAAATCAGAATTCTTTGGATACCAAAGGCCAAGTGATGGAGCACCTTTAAGATATCTTAAAATTATTTTGACAGTGACCAGGTGTGACATCTTGGGGTTGGCTTGATATCTTGCACAAATGCATGTAGCAAACATGATATTTGGCCTGCTAGCTGTGAGGTACATAAGAGACCCAATTATTTCCCTATAGAGATACTCATCAACACACTCCCCCTCAAGATCAGGTCCAAGGGAGTGATTTCTGGCTATGGGTGTCTTAGCAACCTTACAATCAGTCATGTTGAACCTTTTAAGTATGTCTTGTACATACTTTGACTGACTTATGAAGATGTCATTGCCAACTTGCTTCACTTGAATTCCTAGAAAGAAATTGAGTTCCCCCATGGCACTCATTTCAAACATGTCCTTCATCAGCTTCTCAAAGTCTTTGCAGAGCTTTGGATTAGTTGACCCATAGATAATGTCATCTACATATACGTGAACTAGCATTATGTCATATCCTATTCCTTTGATGAAGAGAGTTCCATCTATATTACCCCTTTTGTAGCCATGTTGACAGATATACTGAGATAGAGTCTCATACCACTTCCTTGGTGCTTGGTGCAACCCATAAAGAGCTTTATTAAGCCTGCAGACATAATTAGGATGATCAGGATCTACAAATCCTGGTGGTTGTCTGACATACACCTCTTCATCAATCACCCCATAAAGAAAAGCACACTTGACATCAAGTTGGTAGACCTTGAAGTTCTTGGATGCAGCAAAAGCTAGGAATATCCTAACAGCTTCAAGTCTTGCTACAGGAGCAAAAACATCTGTGTAGTCAATTCCTTCTTCTTGAGTATACCCTTGAACAACCAGTCTTGCCTTGTTCTTGATGACAAGTCCCCTATCATACTTCTTATTCCTAAAAACCCATTTGGTTCCTATGGTGGTCTTCCCTTGAGGAAGAGGACATAGGTTCCAAACCTTTTGCCTTTTGAATTGCAGCAGCTCCTCTTGCATAGCTTCATCCCAACTTCCATCCTTTAGAGCCTCGTCAATTTTCTTTGGCTCTATCTAGGACAAGAAACAAGAATGAAGACAAACATTTGCTTCATGGGTTTGTCCTCTTGTTCTCACCCCTGAGTCAACATCTCCAATGATGTTTTGTAGTAGGATGAGACTTGTGGATCCTTAGCTAAGGAATCACAGCAAGTTGCTTAGACAGATCTAAATTTGAAAAATTTTGATCTGGAAAAGAAGATTCAACCTCCACATCAGCACACTTATCAAGATTGACTTGATCCAATGAGTGTATGACATCATTGATGTTGTCTTCAATGAAGTGGTTGTCAGCATCAAGAAATTCCTGATCACTTTCACCACCACCATTTTCTCCAACATTTGAAGCTTCTTCCTCTAAGTTTTGTGCCTCTAAGCTGGAATTTGAAGGCACCCCAGAAGCATTAGCAGGATTTGTCATTGATGTGCTAGTAGAAGCTTCATTTACAGGATTAGTTATCACTGGAGCTGAAGATATGTAACTAGAAGGTCTTCTTAGCTCAAACCTTGGATCAGGATCACCTGTAGGTAGTATATCTGTAGATCCTGAAATATTTTCACAAGATTTGTTAAAACAGTTAGTAACTAAATCAAGATCAAATAGCCAATCCGGACCAAAACCTTTCACACTGGGAGTGTGCTCATTGAAGGTCATATTGGCTGACTCCTCAACTACTCTAGTTCTGAGATTGTATACTCTATAAGCTTTAGCTTGAGAAGAGTATCCAATAAAGTGTTCATCATCTGATTTCTCAGCAAACTTGGGAATTTGATCTTTGGTATTCAGGATGGTGCAAGGACATCCAAATGACCTGAGAAAACCAGTGAAAGGTTTTCTCTTGTGCCAAAGTTCATAAAGAGTCTTACCATGTGCCTTAACCACTAAAACTCTGTTTTGCACATAGCAAGCAGTGTTCACTGCCTCTGCCCAGAAGGTGATGGGTAGTTTAGAGTCAGACAACATTGTTCTTGCAGCTTCAATTAGTGTCCTGTTTCTCCTCTCAGAAACACCATTTTGCTAAGGAGTCCTAGAGCACTATATTTTCTTGTAATACCCTTTTCATCACAAAATGTATCAAGGATTTGATTCTTGAATTCAGTTCCTTGATCACATCTTATGGTTTTGACCTTGTGATCACATTGATTCTCAATCTTTAAGATGAAATTCTTTAGAATCTCAGGGGTCTCATCCTTAGTTCTAAGAAAGAAAACCCAAGTGAATCTTGTAAAATCATCTGTGATCACCAAACAATAAGAGGTACTTCCTAGACTTATTACACTGGTGGGGACAAAGAGATCCATATGTAATAAGTGTAGGGAATTAATGATGGAATTTCTTTCCTTTGTCTTGTGAGATACCTTGTGTTGCTTCCCCTTCAGGCATGCAACACAGTGGTCATCACTTGTAAACTCTTTCTTTGGTATTCCAGTTACCAAATCATTCTTAATTAATTTACTCATGTTTTTAAAGTTTACATGGCACATTCTTTTATGCCAGAGGAAATATTCATCATTATTTGCTTTAGACAGAAAGCATGAAACTTCTCCTCAGGAGATATTTCTTGCAAGCCCATCTTGTACAGTTCCCTTTCCTGGGGGCTCTGAGCAAGATGTGCTCATGAGGAATGACCACCCCGGGTCTGAGAAGAATGCACTCATGCTTAGTGAAGAGCTTGTTATGACTCTGATCAAAAATTAGGATACACTCAGAAGATTGTACCCAAGATCCTTGACAAAGTTTACCTTCTCAATGCTGAGCTTACCATTTGTGACCTTGCCCCTTCCTGTAATGTAACCTCCTGCATCTCCTCCAAAATCAACTGGTCCTCCATCAATTCTTTCAAACTTTTGGAGTAGTGACTTATTGCCTGTCATGGGCCTAGAACAGCCACTATCAATGATCCATACATTTCTGTTTGTCTTGAGCTGTTCCTGCACAAAAAAGATGATTAGTTACATTTGGAAACCCAAGCCTCATTGGTCTTTGGCTCATCAAAAGATGTTGAAGACTAGCAACAGTAATTGATCCTATAGTCATGCTAGAAGGATCATTTACTGATGTTGATGAAGAACTTTCAGCCACTTGGTCTTTCTTTGACTTCCACACCACCTTTGGAAGCTTAGACTTGACCTTCAATACTTCGGAAGTTTTGATGACTTTGGAAGTTTTGATGACTGGACCTTCGAAAGATCTTGCTTTCACTGTAGCTGGCTTCAGTGCTTTGGAAGTATTCCTTTCTTCCGAGACCAAATTTTCTTCCGAAGGCAAGTTTCCACTTGTTTACTTCTTCATTTTGGAGCTTTCGAGGGAAACAGATTTTCCTTCCGAAGCTTGCTTCTTCTTTTCCAAACTCTTAGAATTTTCTTTCTTGGTCATGTGGAGAGTACTCTTTGGATTGTAAACACAATCCTTAGCAAGATGAGAAGTACTCCCACACATAACATAGTCCATTTTCTTCCTTCTGGGAGTTTTCCTTTGTGAACAAGGCTGAACTTGATCACTTTCCTTCTCCATCTTCATCTTTGCAGATATTATGGCAGTTCTTGTGGGGATAGAGCTACCTTTAGAGCTGGATGGTTCAGGTTGTACAGCAGTGACGCACAACTGATCAGCCTTCTTCTTGATGATGAGATGATTTGGGCATGAACCAGAACTCTTGTTGATGGAGTTCAAGTTGGTGTCTTCAGTCTTCACCACTTCAAATCCTACAGAGATGAAGACTTGTTTCTGTGCAGAATTGAAGGTGGCCTTGATCTCTTGAGCCTTTTTGGACTTTCTTTTGGCCTTCCTGATCAAGTTCTTTATTCTTGACTTGGTCATCCCAACAGCTTTGCTCTCCTCAGAGGAATGGTGACCCTTCTTAGAATGCTCTTCTTCAATCTTCTCAGAGCCATTCTCCACAATCTCCTCTTCATCCTCTTCAGTCACAGGATCTATGAGCGGAAGCTCATCTTCATAAGTTCCACACCTATGAGATCTTATAGACAAGATTGTGTGTGGAGGAGCTATCTCACAAGATCCTAGTCCCTGCTTATTTTTATAACCTACTTTTGCATGCAAGGATGACGATATTATGTTCTTGAAGGTCTCTTCTTCAAGAACACATTTTTCTGCCTTGGCTTTGCTGATCACAAGCTCAGCCTGGCATTCAGTTAATTTAGTAATGAGGTCTTTGATCAGAGTCCAGTAGTTTGTATGCTCATGTTTAAGAGTTGAAATGGTTTTCTCTAAGTCCTCTATCTTTAGTTTATAATCATTTTTCAACTCTTTTAAAATCAGCTTTTAAGATATTTAAGGACTCAAGATCAGGTCTCATTTCTAAATTATAGGACCTGTATCTATTGACTTTAGCAATGCATTCAGGAGTACAAAGATGTTCTAATACCTTGGCTTCATCATGGTCTTCCATGAGTGCTTGGTTTGGAGATGCATCTTCCACCTGAAAGCTCCAGTCAAAGCCTCCTTCTTCAACAGCAACTGTAGCTTGCTGCTTTGACTTCTCATTCTGGGGGGCTTTCTCAGTGTAGTTTGGTCTGGTTTGTGCTTGGCCATCATTTGTCCTTGGTGCCTTACACTCTCTTGCAAAGTGTCCCATCTGGTTACAGTTGTAACACTTTTCTTTGCTTTTATCCAGCCCAAACTTTCCACTGGTTGCATTGCTTGGAAACTTTCTCCATGTCCTCTTGTAGAACTTCTTGGCTCTGTGAGTGAGAAGAGCTATTTGCTGGAGTATCTCCATATACTCCAGATCATCTGGATGGATACAGTCCAAATCTTCAAGGGTGAAGAGAAAGTTGCCTGAGGTTTCATCAGCAGAGACAAAGGCATGAGAAGAACTTGTCTCTTGGAAGGGACTTCCTTGAGTATAGCTTTCCCTTGGAGTCTCTGGAAAGGTGATGAAAGGGCCCTTTTGTGAGTTGTCAGGGAAGCATATAAGATGATGCTTTGGTTCAGTGCTTTCCCTCTCAACCATATGGAGGGCTGAACTCAGTTGATTGCTGAGTTACCAGATGAGTTTTGCATGTTCATCTCCATCTGGTAGCCACTAAGAATACCATACAACTCTGTAAGAGTAAGAGTCTTAAGGTTCTCAGTCCTCTTGATAACAACACAATAATGTGTCCATTGTCTAGGAAGTGAGGACATAAACTTCCTTACAATGTCCCTGTTCTCAAGAGTTACTCCAACATCCATTAGAGTATCCACAATCTCAACATACCTGAAGTATTGTTGAGTCATGGTTTCACCTACCTTGAAGGTGAAGTTTTCAAAATGCTGCTTCAGAAGATCCTTCTTGTTCTCCTTTGCTTCAGTAGACCCCTCATACATCAGCTTCAGTGCTTCCCATAATTGCTTGGCAGTTTTGCACTTCTTGAAGCCTCTGTAGATGGAGTTTGGAAGAGCAGTTTGAAGGGCTATCATGGCTTTCTGATCAATCTCTATTCTCTTCCTATCTGCTTCAGAGTAATCAGCCACAACCTTAGGAATTATACCACCACCAGTAGCAGAAGTGGTGCTTGGTATGTAAGTCCTTCAACAATAGAGTCCCACATCCTGGAGTCTTGAGACTTGATAAAGCATTCCATTCTTTGACACCAAGTATCAAAGTCCTCAGGAGTGATCAGTGGAGACTTTGTCATAGTTCCAGTTTCCATATCAGGTTTGGTAATAGCTGCCATTTGAGTTGTTAAGTATTTTGTGTGTGTGAGGGATCTTAAGATGGTGAGATCTTATATCAAGAGCCTGAAAGGCTCTTATACCAAATGCAGGACCGGTGAAGGGTATGCACTTACAACACAACAACACAATGAGGAGAGTTGCTTAGAACACCTAATAAATCAAATAGGGAACTGATTATCTTGTTAATGAAAGATGCTAAGAACACAAGTAAATATGAGACAGAACAAGATGGCAAACAACACAAGTAATTGGTTTTCAAGAATGTTGTATATTGCTTCTCAAGTTCTATTACAAATGTTACAAAGCATAAAGGAAAGTTACAAGTACTTGAGATACATATACTACATCCTACAGCCGGCCATACTTTAAAGGCCAGCTGGATACAATTGACTAGACAACTACAAAATCAAATGTAGAGTCAAAAGGCAGATTAGCCTTTTGACTAGTGACTATGACATGCCATAGCTCACATCCTAATATATTACAAAAAGGATAAAAGTACATAAACTAGAAAGCATGGACTCAAGACCTCAATGTACAGTTACCAAAAGCATGGACCTTTTCACCAACTCATGTAAGTTGGTGACTTTATAGAGTTGCAGCGGAAAGATGGTCCAGCTTTATGGTAAAGTACATCAGATAAAGGCATATCTCTAAAAGTCTTCGGAAGAAATCTGTCTTCACTCTTTGGCTTCGGAAGACTTTGTCTTTGAAGCTTCGGAAGACTTCACTTTTGGCTTCGGAAGATGTTGGTCTTGGCTTCGAAAGATTTTACACTTAGAATATTTCTAGTGCATGGTGTAAAACTTCCAAAGCATTTCTACTTCTGTCCTTCAGTGCATGCATGCAGAGAGACTTTGGATGTTTTGGCTGCATCAGACTTATAGGAATACTTACAAGTACTTTTCGTGTGAGTTATGAGTCAGGCATGGGTGCTCTTTAGCTTTTATACCCAGCTCAAACTTTTTGCCCTGGGTTCTCACGCGAGAAGTCTCCTTCGCGCGAGAACTTCTTTCTGTCTCTTTCCTTAAATTTTCGAGCGTTACAAGTCCACCCCCTTATCTAGGTTTCGTCCTCGAAACCTGTTAGTCGCTCAATAGTTGAGGATAATGCTGACTCATCTCTTCCTCAGTTTCCCAGGTGGACTCTGACCCTTTTCTGTGTTTCCACAGCACCCACACAAGTGGAACCACTTTATTCCTTAGCCTCTTCTCTTTTCTGTCAATGATGGCCACTGGTTGTTCCACATAATTCAACCGTTCGCCCACCTTGAAATCATCGAGTGGCACCACCATATCTTCATCGGCTAAGCACTTTCTCAGATGAGATACATGGAACGTCGGATGAATTCCACTTAACTCATCGGTTAGTTCCAACTTATATGTCACCTCCCCTACCCTTGCGACAATTTTGAATGGCCCAATATACCTCGGGCTCAACTTCCCTCACTTTTGGAAACGGATGATCCCTTTCCAAGGTGGACCTTCAACATTACTCTATCACCCACCTTGAATTGCCTACGTCTCTTGCCAGCATAAGACTTTTGTCTATCCTTCGCTGCCTTCATAAAGTCCTTGATCTTATCCAACTTTTCGGTCGTAGCCTCGATCACCTAAATACTTCCAAAGTCCTTCTGCGTGATCTCGCCCCAACACATGGGCGTCCTACACCTTCTACCGTATAGCATCTCATAAGGAGGCATGCCAATGCTTGCATCATAACTGTTGTTGTATGAGAATTCAGCCAGCAGTAAGTGTTCATCCCAACTTCCTCCAAAATCAACAACGCATGCCTGAAGCATATCTTCTAGCGTCTGAATCGTTCTCTCTGACTGACCATCTGTCTGAGGGTGGTAAGCCGTACTGATATGTAACCTCATCCCCATCGCATCATGAAATCTCTTTGAAAACTTGGATGAAAACCGAGTGTCACGGTCAGATACGATAGACATTGGCACACCATGACGAGTCACAATCTCTTTGATGAACAGATCCGCCAGTCTCTCGGACGAATACGTCTCACAGATCGGTAAGAAATGAGAACTTTTCATCAGACGATCAACTATCACTCATATGGCATCGTATCCCCTTGCCGTACGTGGTAACTTTGTAATGAAGTCCATGGTGATATGCTCCCATTTCCACTCGGGTATATTCAAGGGTTGGATCTTCCCGTATGGCTTTTGATGTTTCGCCTTCACTTGCAAACAGGTAAGGCACTTACTCAAATACTCCACTACGTTGCGCTTCATCCCCTTCCACCAATAATTCTTTTTCATATCTTGATACATTTTCGTAGCACTAGGATGAATTGAGTATCGAGTCTTATGAGCCCCATCCATGATCTTTCCACGTAGATCCCCATAATGAGGAATCCACATCGGCCCAAATCGGGTTCGAACACCGAGAGTGTTCTCACTCAACTCTGTGACTAGACCCTTCATCCTTTTGAAGTTAATCCGATCCTCTTTCAACGCTTCATCTTGAAACTCCTTGACCTGCTTCATCACATCGGAGGTCATAACTAGTTGATAAACCTTCACTCGAATCGGCTTGAGTGTCTCCTTTCAGCTAAGGGCATCCGCCACCACGTTGGCCTTGCCCGGATGGTAATGGATCTCACAATCATAATCCTTAATAAACTCCAACCATCTCCTTTGCCTCTTGTTCAGGTCCGTTTGCTCAAAGAAGTACTTCAAGCTCTTGTGATCGATGAAGATAGTGCACTTCGTGCCGTACAAGTAGTGCTTCCAAATTTTCAATGCAAAGACCATTGCCGCCAACTTCAAATTATGAGTAGGGTAGTTAACCTCATGGATCTTCAACTGTCGGGACGCATAGGCTATAACCCTCCCCCATTGCATCAACACACAACCTAGTCCGGAATAAGAAGCATCCGAATAGACCACCAAGTCTTCACTCCCTTCAGGCAGCGTCAATATAGGAACTTGAGTCAACCTCGTCTTTAGCTCTTTAAAAGCACTCTCCTGCTCTGGGTCCCATACAAAGTTTACATCCTTACGGGTCAACTTTGTTAACGGAGAAGCTATCTTGGAGAAGTCTTGGATGAACCTATAGTAGCCCGCCAAACCCAAGAAACTACGAATCTCAGATGGCGTCTATAGGGGCTTCCATTGCATCACCGCTTCAACCTTTGTTGGGTCCACCATAATTCCTTTAGGATTAACAATGTGTCCCCAAGAACTAGACTTCTCGTAATCAGAACGCACTCTTGGAGAACTTGGCATACAACTTCTCCCTTCTAAGTGTCTCCAACACTTCCCAAATGTGACCGGCATGCTCCTCCTCGTTCTTTGAATAAATCTGAATGTAGTCAATAAACACAATTACTGATTTATCCAACATCAGCCGACACACTTGATTCATCAAATCCATAAAAGTAGCAGGCGTGTTGGTTAGACCAAAAGACATCACGAGAAACTCGTAGTGCCCATAACGCCTACGAAAAATCTGTATTAGGAATATCCTGCTCCTTTACCCTCAGTTGATGATAGCCCGAGTGAAGATCTATCCTCGAGAACCAACTAGCACCTTGGAGCTGATCAAACAAGTCGTCAATCCTTAGTAATGGACACTGATTCTTCACTGTCAGCTTGTTCAACTCACGGTTGTCGATACACATCCTCATGCTACCGTCCTTCTTCTTCACAAACAAGACCGGAGCACCCTATAGAGAGATACTTGGTCGAATAAACCCCTTATTTGCAACTCTTGCAGTTGGGTCATCAACTCTTTCATCTCGGAGGGAGCTAAACGATACGGCGCGTTAGCAACAGGTTGAACGCCAGGTATCAGATTGATCTGGAACTTAATCTCACGATCGGGTGGCACACCTGACAGATCCTCCGGGAATACATTTGGGAAGTCACACACAACTGGCTCGTCCGACAATTGCGGTATTGTTGCATATACATCTTTCACATAGGCCAGATAGGCACCACATCCACGCCTCATACATTTCTCTTCCACTACTATCAAAATGACCTTCGAGATCGTGCGAACTCTATCACCATAAGTCGTCACCAATCTCCCCTCGGGTGCAGTCAATCGAATCATCTTCTTGCGACACACGATATAGGCATCATAGGTTGCTAACCAATCCATCCATAGGACTACATCAAATCCTCCTAAGGGCATCATGAACAACCTAGCAGAGAATTTATGGCCTTCCAATTCTATATCACAATCCTTTACCACATCAGAAATCCTGGTAGATGCCAATCGCAGTTTCTACATCGAACGACTCATCAATCTTGCTACTCCTAATAGGCAACTTATCATAGAAGGCAGTAGAAATAAAACTCCGACTAGCACCAGAATCAAATAGTACAGAAGCACCAACGTTATTGACCAGAAATGTACCTGACACAACGTCGGGGTCCACTCTGGCTTCCTCTCGGGTCATTGTGAATGCCTGGCCTTAGCCTTCTACCCCTCATTCTCCTTCTCGATTCCTTTCTTTGCCCTGGAGTTCTCAGCCTTCATCTTCTTACAATCCCTGCTCAAATGGCCCTCTTCACCACAGTTATAACACCTCGTCACCCCCATAATTCCTTGCTATATGCCCCGCCTTCCCACACTTGAAACAGATGTTTGATCCCCACTTGCATTCTCCCGCATGCTCCCTCCCGCACTTACCACACGTCCTCGACCCTGTACCTACCGTCACCACCTTCCGGTCATCCACCTTTGCCTTTTTGTCCTTGAAGGTGAACCCACCACTGCCAAGGCGTTTCCCATTCCAATTCCGGTCACCACCACTTTTCTTACTCGCTTCCACTACCATCACCTCCTCTCTCTCATCATACAGCCTCCCCGCCACATCGACTACCGACCTAAACGTACCAGGTCGAGCGGCGATCAAGTGTCTGCGAATATCCGTCGTCAGACCCTGGATGCACCTTTTATCTTTTGTGACACGGGTGTCACCTGGTGTGGCACCAGCCTCGCCATCTCGTTGAACTTGGTCTTATACTACTAGTGTGTCATGGTTCCCGCCTCCAACTGTAGGATATATAAGTATCATGTTTCACCCCAAAATAGTGTGAAAAACATAAAAAGGGGCAAGGAAACTCACTTGGTCAAATAAGTATATATTAGATGATTAATAAGAAATAGTAATCGTCGTTCCAACATAAAGTCTTCACAATGCACCTAAGTATATATTTACACAAGGTTTAAAGTTTAATATCAAGTTTAACGAATTAGTGAGGACTAGGGTTCTAAGTCGAATTTGGGGTTTTTTGTAAATACGCTAAATAATAAGGAAATGTATCATTTCATGTCTTTTAATAGAAAATATGTAATTAACCCATTTAAAATAACTAATAAGGTTTACATATAAAATTTAAATAAACACTTGGAACACATGATTTAAACGATTATAAATTAAAGCTAATATTTAAATCAAAATCATTTTACTAACTAATATTTGAAATCCATTTTAATAGGAATAAAACTTAGAATAATCTTTGTAAGAAGGTTTTGTTAAAATTTATTTTATTATTCACATTTTAATAAAAATTCCAGAAAATTATTTGGTGTTTATAAAAAATATTTAGAGTTTATTAAAAACCTATTTTCATAATTATTAAAAATTTCCCATAATTAAGTTAAGGCTTAAAAAGCCTAGAAAATAGTTGAGGGAGCCCGGGTTCAAACCCGGGACCTCAAGGTTGTAAGGGAGAAACTTTAACCAGTGAACCAGGGTTGATGCATTGGTTTACTTTGGTTTTAAATTCTTATAAACACAACTAAAAGGTTTCCCCCAAACCCCAAGAACCCTAGTTTGTTCAAATCCAAAATTGAAGATCGATTCGATGTTAATGCTCGAGTTAATCATGGGGCTTTAATTCCCCACTGTATTTCGAGCATATCCATGTGTTCAATTACCCGATTCGAAGATGAACAGACGATGCTAAGGCCGCGACACACGTACGACTGGTTCGATGTTCAAACGATGATGTTAAACAAATTCGTTGCACAGGAAGTTTCCAAGAACCTTGTTGTACAAAAGCCCTTTGTCAATTTTAGGTCTTGAAGTCCAGAGTATGGTGTTCGAGTAGAAGATAGGTCGCGACTAAGTGGGTAATCAAGGTTGATGTTTAGGCTTGTTTCAGGTGTAATTGAATGTTGTAATCGATTAGTGATAGATAAGAGATGGTTCATGTTAAGTTAATTCGATTATTATTGTGATTTAATGCTTAAACGAGTACGAATTGAAGCTTCGGTTACTTCGAACGAAAATGGCTTTATAACCGGTTTTAAACATGATTTAGGTAGTTAATTGAGTTCGATTTGAGTCTAGGAATGATTGGCATGGTTTTGGGGGTTTCAATTGGAAGAGAAAACGAGTTTTTAGGGCCACCGGACTCCGGTCGGAGGGTGGCCGGAGCTATGGCCGGAAAAACGCGAAGAAGGAGGGGGGTGGGGGTTTGGGTTTTGATTAATTACAATTTAGTCCCTTAGGTTTTAATTTTTGTTATTTTATGCATAAAAACTTTCTTTTAAAGTTTTAAAGTTAACAAAACAACCCTTAAGTTTCATAAATGACAACCATGGTCCTTACAAAAATGTAACGAAACTAACTTTTGATTTAACGAAAATACGAGATGTTACACTTGCCAACTATTATGCATACAAAAGTCACCGACACTGAGTGAGTTCTAATTTAAATAATAAAAATACTTTACTTTCGTTTAAAACATTTCTTTTACCTTCAGTCGTGATCACACATCATACATACACATAGATAATAATTATTATTATCTTCCGTCATCGTCCGTTTTCGTACTTTCATCGCTATCTTTCACTTTCATCTAGACCAATGTCATATGCTATACCCCAAACATTATGCATAAATCTGGTACTGGGCCGAAGTCTATAAATAGACCCCTAACATTGTGCACGAAGCTGACTCTAGTACCGGAGCAAGCGACAAGGGTCCCGTTCGTTTGGTCAATCACAAGGATTGAACCCCTGTGTGCTTCCTCATGGGTTAGCTAAACCGTACACAGTTGAGCTAACAACCTCTCAATGAGTTGTGAACCTCTTTTCATTTTACTTGCAAGACTTTTATTCATTCATTGTGTTCTGCTTTACGTTATCTCATCTTCCGCTTTCATTACATAATACTTTACTTATAATCATACATATCATACCAAGTAAAGTCATT
>CM046031.1:40051996-40211184 GCA_025215565.1 Flaveria ramosissima
GAACACCATCTGCACCATTTTCTTTTTAGTAAAACCCCATTTTATGATGATGTGTTTATACTGCCATTAGAGATGTCTAATTTTTTAAGGAGGCAAATAATAAAAATCAATTTAATAGTAGCTGCAATAAAACAAAATTTGAGTATTTGATTGTTTAGTGTGTCATTTGCGTATAGATCCTAAAACATTAATTTTTTTCCAAACACACAACAACTATCTAATTAAAAACACCTAAACCACATTCAAAATAAATCTTCTATAGTGTGATAGTGATTATATCATATCATAAACAAAACCCAAATTCTATCAACCTATATATGTTTCATTTTTCTTGCAATATCCACAACCAATGTACACTTAAGACAAAAAGTATTAAAAAACACAAAATGCGCATGAATCTGTTCTTTTGTATCGAATACTTCCATTCATAAACATCCCTCAAATATTTCCTAAATAAATAGCAAAATTAATCAGATCAATATTCTTTCTTTTTCTCCACATCAACGGCAAAATCAATGTAGAACAGAAAAATAAATAGTTAAGCATGAACAATTACAAATCTACAAAAGTCACTAACAAATCAATAAAAAATCAGTAGCACTTATGGAATGAAAACTATAAATTAGTTACAACTCACAACTCCAAAGATGGCACATAACATAAGATCTAGCTAATAGAAACAAACACAATCTTTAGGTGACAAATATCACAAAAATAAAGCTACACCAATATAATATAAAAGCTAACACACTAATTAAAAACCATTTGCATAAATAGGATCATGTAAACAACAATTATAGAATATAAACACAAAGCTTATAATCATCATGGCCTAATTAAGCTGGATGTTTTTAATGGTGTGCAAAATTAGTGTCAACCAAGGTCAATCATACGAGTCCACAGTTGACATCTTGAGAATTAATAAGAATACTCAAAATTTTATCAAAACCCATCAAGAACAAGTAAAATAAACGTGAGATACCATAAAGCAATTGAGATTAATCACTGAATCATATATTAAAAAAACAAAACCTAAAGAGCAAAGATTAAAGACTTACAATTGCAAGTGTATGTGTTCTGGTAAGATAAGAATGAAAAGGATGAAGATCTGAAAAACCCATGTGAGTTTAGAAACAATACCTTCTAAATAAGTTTGAAGTTATAACTTTTGAGAATAATTATCCGAAATGACCCATTTGAATTAGATTCCAAAGCCACCCGCTTGCAAGCATAGATTCATCCATTATAGGTGCCGGTTCTTATTAACTAATGTTAACTAAGTTTGGCATACACACAATAATCATACTACATGTTTTGATGTTTTTTAGACTTAAATTTAAACAGGCACAACATTGATGGTAAGATGGTTCATTTCTTCATTGTAACAGATACCACATCTAATTTTTTAAATTTTGAATATGGTTCCGTTCAGTATGCTTGGCAATGGGTCACCAACATTAACTAAGTTTGAACCTAATCAAAATCTTCCCATGAAATAACAGAAAAAAAGTAAGCAAGGTTGGATTTGAGCATTATCTAAAGACTAATGAAGCCTACTGTCACACCCCGACCAACGGCGGAATCATCGAGGCGGACGAATGTGAAACGATTGTTCATAGCATATGAAACTAAATAAGTTGGAATAATATCAAATCTTATTTTTCATTGAACAATACAAGACAATTAAGTCATTACAATACAACAGAGATATAAACAACAACATAAGATGTTTAATTAAACTAAATCCAAGTCCTATATGATCAAGAAGAAATCCTCAAGTAGTAAACCTGAAACATGTTAAAATTAAAGGGTCAACTTTGAAAGTTGGTGAGTTTCCATGGGTTGAACACACACACACACACACACACACACACACACACACACACACACACACACACACACACACACACACACACACACACATATATATATATATATATATATATATATATATATATATATATATATATATAAGATTTACAAGTAGCAATTCATGTTAATGGTTATGGTTTATGCAAGTTTATAGAACACATATAGCTACAATCAAACCTTGACAGTTTACAAGATTACAAGATTAAACGATTAGCTAAGTGTACTTGGATTTATCAAGTAGGCTTGTCAGGCCCATAGATCTATGACGTCACCAGGCTAGCAATAGTGAATGATTGTCAACATATAATGTATCTCATATAATACTCACAATAATACCAATAACCATGACAAAAAGTAAAAATGAATTGCATGTGCATTTACAAGTATCAAGATGTTTACAAGTGTAAGTTTATAAGATTAACATGTTCACCCCAAAACGTATGAAATAAAGTAAAAAGGGGCATGAGAAACTCACATGGAAAACTCACGTGCTATAAGTTGCACTTAAGATAACAATAAGAAGATAAGATGGTTCCAACGATTCCTTCACGATTCAGCCTAAGATTTGGTGTTTTAGGATTAGAATAAAGATATGATTCAGGGGTAAACATGAATTAGGGTTTCATTTGGAATTTGGAGGTTTTAATAATTACGTCAATTAAAATAAAATAATGCAATCGATTATGTTTTGGTTCAATAAAGTTGGAATAATTTAACTAAAATAAGAATTCAATAATTTAATTTATTGAATTAATAAAGATTAAATATGATGTGTGAAAAGAAATAATTAATTTAATAATTAATTATTTAAAATTTGATAAAGGTAATTAATTGAAAATGACCTTAAATTATCTAAAATCACTTTATAAAGTTTTGAGCTTTTATATAATTTATTATAAAGGTCTTATAATGTCAAGCCTTTAAAATAAAAATAAAGTATAATAGAAAGTTATATTATTTTATAAGTTTCAAGAATTTTAAATGAAATTTTAAGAAACAACTTTATTAACTAATTATATATATAACATGCTTAAATGAATAGATGAATAATTAATATTTAAATAATTATTAAATAATCATTTGTGTAGTTTATTATTTAAAGTATTTGTAACATGTAGCTTTAATACGTTTAAAATAATCCAAGTTTGAGATATAATATATTTATAACATATAAATGACTTAATAAAGTTTTTATAACCTTTTTATTCTTTAAAAAAAGTAATTAAATTTAAAAAATTATAAGTTTTAAAATCTTTAAAAATTAACTTAATAATTTCTTGAATGTTTTAGTTAACAAAATAATTTTATTTAGATTTATTAACATAATTATAATTTGTCTGAATAAAAAAATTGTAAGAAAAACATTAGCAAAAAGGTTGGCAGAGGCCCGGTTCGAACCCGGGACCTCATGCCTGGAATTGCTACTGATTACCAGTCAAGCTAAAGCCCAGATCTGTTCAGAGTTCCTTTTAAATATCTTAAACATTAATTGTTTAAATCCCCCAAATCAACATGAACCCTAGTTTGATCTTGATCCAAATTG
Source organism: Flaveria ramosissima (assembly GCA_025215565.1). Lineage (NCBI taxonomy): Eukaryota > Viridiplantae > Streptophyta > Magnoliopsida > Asterales > Asteraceae > Flaveria > Flaveria ramosissima. The sequence goes on from CM046031.1 coordinate 40,055,412, forward strand.
AACATCAATTCGCTAATGATAGTTGCAATAAGTTTAGGGCTATTGTTTCTTATGAACATATGAATATAATTGTATGTTTGATTACCTGAATTGAAGTCGAACCCGATGATATCAGGAGTAGATACGGCCGCGGCAACAATGAATTCAATTCGAGATGCAAATGGTAATAATAAACCAATTAATTTAGTATGAAGCTTCTTAGGGGATTTATGATTCAAAGCCCTTAATCGATTTTGGTTTAAGATGCCCACATGGTGGAGTTCGACTAAGTTGCAGGTCCGCATGAAGTTGGTGATCGATCTCGATATGTCGAGGTGTTTGAGTGGAAATTGATGCTTCGGAGTGATTGAGAGGACCGATTAGGGCATTAGCCCTTTGTTATGTGGTATTGATTTAATCGGTTTCACTTCGAATGAGTTAAAGTTTTGAATTGATGTTTCAGTTTCGGGTGCACAACCTTAATCGACCGATATAATTCAATTAAAACTGAATTTAAGTTCAAAACTGATATGGGTTTGGTATGGAGTAATTATTTGAAATGAAAATCGACCTTTTCGAGTGTTTTTAAGGTCGTCGAGAGCTGCCGGAGCAGCTGGCCGGAGACAGAAAATTCGACGGGGACGGGGGGTGGTTTGGGTAAATTTGGGTTTTAAAAATAATTTACACTTTGGTCCCTGATGTTTTAAGGACTTATTATTTTATGTCCAAAACTCTTAAAACAAAGTTTTATGAATTACATTTTTAACCCCTAACTTATTAAACCCAATTTGTGATGAAATTTTTGTTGTCCATTAAAACTTTATAAAGTTTATAATTAATAGAAAATACATTTCTCATTAGTTATTAATTTTAAATAAATCTCAAAGCTCATAAATGGAAATTAAACTTTGTAAACTTATAAAGCTTTACTTTGTAAATTATGAATTTATTATATATTATTTAAATGATTTAATATTTTAAATAAAACAATTTTTTTATGTTGCTTATATTTATAATCTATATGATTCATTAAAGTAAATAAGTTTAATAAATATATTTATATCATATAAATGTTCGAAATGATTTCGGGAAAAGAGCAGAGAGTTGCGGTTCTTGAAGATCAAGGTGAAGAGGCTGTTAATGTGAGTTTTAGGACTCCTATTTTACAAGTTTTTAACTGATTTTAGGGCTGGAATGAATATGAAACGACTTTTGGTCGTGTTAGGTGTGTACCCGTTTGTATGTGTTTGTGTGTGGTGTGCGATCGGGTGGGGTCCGGATTTGGGCATGTTATGTTTGAATGGTGATGTAAATGTGTTTCTAAGGCTTAGGATGATGGTTTGAGCTTAGAACAGGTTGGAGAGGGTTTGGGGACTGAAATCTGCAGTTCAGGTTCGAAGGGACTGCATTCTGCACCCAGCTAGGGCTCATGCGACTGGAAGCCATGAGACCGAATGGCATGCGACTGGAGGCCATACAGCCGAAAGGCATGCGACTGAAGTCCATGTGCCTGAATGCCATGCGACTGAGGGTCATATGCATGGAAGTCATGTGACTGAAGTTCATGCGCCTGAAAGGCATGCGATTGAAGGTTATACGATTGAAGGCCATACGGCCGAATGGTCATGCGACTGAAGGTCACACGACTGAAAGTCATGCGACTGAAGGCTATGCGACTGAGGGTCCATACGCCCCATAGTGTTCATGCGTCTGGAAGCCCTCCATACGCCTAAGTGTTCATTCGCCCCATAGTGTACATACGCCTAAGTGTTCTCATGCGCCTGGAAGGCCATGCGATTGAATAGTGCCCATACGCCCAAATAGGGCTCATGCGCCCGAAAGAACTTTGTTTATTTTCTGATTCTCGGGAGAAAAGAGTGAATGTAGGCTTTGACTTGGGAAGTTCCCGGGGGTATGTAAGTTGACTTTTTGAGGTCATAGTTTATGTGATGGGCGATGTATGATGTGATGTATGATTGATGCCTATGCATGATGATATGTGATTGATGGTGTTTGATGATTATGTATGATTATATGTTATGTTCCTTAATACGTATGATGATGTCACTTTACGTGGTGTGATTATTATGATGAACGTAAAGTATTATCTTAACGAAGTGAAAGATTTAAAATAATGAAAGTGGAACATAATGAACGAATGAAAAGCCTTGCAAGCAAATGAAAGGAGGTTCACAACTCATTGAGAGTTGTTAGCTCAACTGTGTGTGTCTACAGCATGCAATTTTGGCTAACTCATAAGGGTTCATACACACAGTAAGAGTTTATCTCGGTGACTGCTCCAATACGTGCGATTTCCTAATTACGGTGTGTTATACAGCATGCGATCTTGGCGAACCCATAAGAGTTCACACACACAGGGGGAGTCTGTCCTATTGACCACTCCATGCGTGCGATATGGGGTCCTTGTCGCTTAACCCTAGATGAAATTTCTTGGTGCTCTAGAGGGGGGTTAAGTACATGACAGGACCTAGATACAAGTGAAAAGATAATAAATGTACGAAAAGTGCGATAAGTACGAAATGTGCGAAACGTGCGATATGTACGAAACGAACGATGACGGAGATAATAGTTATTACCTTGATGTATGTATGATGTGTGATCACGTGTAATAGTAAAGATAATGTTCTAACGGATGAAAGGTAATATAATGTTTTTATAAAACTAGAACTCACTCAACAACGCTGACTTTTTATGCATTTTCCAGTTGGCAGGTAAATGTTGCGGAGGATGGCACGAGGCGGCTACTTGGCTTATTTTGGATGGCATCCATTTTTGTAATGCTTTTGTGATGTAATGCAACAAGTATTTTGTAGTTCGATAACGATGTATTATTTTGCGAAAGCTTTTATTATGAAATGAAATGTTTGTTTTAATTTTTCCGCTGCAATGATTTATTTAAGTTAATGTAAATATATGTTTTATGTGCGATGAATGGCCAGCTGTAAGCGTCCCGGGAACGGGGCCTTACAAGTTGGTATCAGAGCCAAAGTTTAAGTGAAATGGGTAAAATTTTCAAAAGAAACCTAAACTTAAACTGAAAATGGGACGGAAAGGGAAGGGATGCCAGTCCGAGTAGCTGTGTGCCATTAGGTATTTTCTTAATTTTAACCAGCATTACGTGCACATGTTATGTGGTTTATGTGCCTTTAGTAGATTTAGATACTGATGTAGTCAGGATAGAAAATGCTTGGGGTACGAAGAGTAAAGTAAGTGGCTAATCACAACTGGCCACTGTAATTAGGGACTTACTATAGTTGACATAAACTGAGTTGTTCCCTTGAATGACCGTGTTGGTGTTTGAATCTTTCAGTGTGTTAGTGGATGGCCGGTGGTAGATCATCTAAAGCTTCATGTGGTGGAGGTCGCGGTGGACTTGGTGCTGAACCGCGGCCCAAAAGAGGAAGACCTAGAGTCGAAAAGATGGTTCATGAAGAACCCGAGACCCTCATTCAAAGGGCAGCGATGAGAGTGCTAATTTGAGAGCCTCAGTAAAGGAGGCTGTCGTTGAAGAAGTTCATCAGGTCATGCAGACAATCCTACCATTTATGGTGACCGAAGTGATTAAAGCTGTGTGAGAAGGAGAGAGAAAGGAGAGGAACAGGTCCTCGGGAGGACGTGAGCTGCCGGAAACTGAGACGGTTCTCTCTGATGATGAGGAGGAGGAAGATGAGCCTGAGATGGAGGCGGCACGAGGCTGTAATTATGAGGCATTTATGAGATGCAAGCCCCCAACTTTTGATGGAAATGGCATTGCTGCTGCTGCTCATCGATAGGTGAGAGAATTGGAGGCGGTACTTGATATCAGCGAGTGCCGAGAAGACCAGAAGATTAAGTTTGCTGTCCACTCGTTTGTGGACTCGGCTCTGTATTAGTAGGACAATATTGTCCAAGTCGAGGGTAGTCGGGCAATTAGGAGAATGAGGTGGTCTGAATTGAAGAAGCTGGTAATTGAGGAGTTCTGTCCTCACCGGGAGATGGATAAGGTGGAACGGGAGTTCCTGCAGCTGGAGGCGGGAACGATGACACATCAACAATACACCACCAATTTCAATAAGATGGCACAGCTGGTGCCAGATCAGGTGATGCCTCTGTCACGAAAGATTAAGCGGTATATTCAGGGCTTGCCGGCAGATATCCATAGGCACATGATCGCTGCCCGACCGAGCACGTTTAGGTCGGCGGTTGATTTGGCAGGAAGGTTGTATGGCGAGCGAGAGGTGGTGGTAGCTGAGGTGAGTAAGAAGGGTGGTGGCGACCGGAATTGGAATGGGAAAAGGTTTGGTCGGGGTGGTGCTCCGACGAGTAACAAGAAGGCATGGGTGGATGACCGCCGTGTGATCACACCTGGTGCGAGGTCGAAGAGGTGTGGCAAATGCGGGAAGGAGCATTCGGGAGAATGCAAATGGGGATCAAACATCTGCTTCAAGTGTGGGAAGCCTGGTCATATGGCTAGAGATTGTGGGGTTATGAGGTGTTACAACTGTGGGGAAAGTGGTCACATGAGTAGGGACTGCAAGAGGCCGAGGGTGGAAGGTTCGGGGGTGAAGAAAGCTGGAGGGGAAGGACAGAGGGCGAGCGCCAGAGCGTTTACGATGACGCAGGAGGAGGCTAGGACGGACCCTGATGTTGTGTTAGATACGTTTCTAGTAAACCAGGCTTTAGCCTCTGTGTTATTTGATTCTGGTCCTAGTAAGAGTTTTATTTCTGCTGCTTTCTGTGCTAAACTGCCTGTTAGTAGTAGGAGAGTAGGTGCGCCCTTTGATGTAGAAACTGCCATAGGTAAGTCTACCAGGATTTTGAAGATGGTAGAAAGTTGTGACGTGGAATTAGAAGGTCATAAGTTTCCTGTTAGACCATTCGTGATGACCTTAGGTGGTTTCGATGTAGTTCTTGGGATGGATTGGTTAGCAGACTACGAGGCGAACATTGTGTGTCGCAAGAAGATGATTCATTTGACAGCGCCCGACGGGAGTTCGGTGACGGTTTATGGTGAAAGGTCACTACGATTCCAAAAGTGATTTCAATGGCGGTTGCGGGAAAGTGCATGAGGCGTGGATGTAGTTCTTACTTGGCCTATGTAAAGTATGTGGATACACCAACACCACAACTATCCAATGTACCGGTTGTGTGTGACTTCCCGGATGTATTTCCCGAAGACTTACCAGGAGTGCCACCTGACCGCGAGATCGAGTTCCAGATTGACTTGATACCGGGTGCTCAACTTGTTGCCAAGGCACCGTATCGGTTGGCTCCGACTGAGATGAAGGAGTTGATGGAGCAACTGCAGGAGTTACTTGATAAGGGGTTCATTCGACCGAGTATTTCTCCTTGGGGTGCTCCGGTCTTATTTGTGAAGAAGAAAGACAGTAGCATGAGGATGTGTATCGACTACCATGAGCTGAATAAGTGTAAGGCCCCGTTTCCGGGACGCTCACAGCTAGTCAATCATCGCATATAAAACATATAATTACATTAGCTTTAATAAACATTGCAGCAGAAACATTAAAATAACTTTTCATTTCAATATAAATGATTTTGCAAGTTGATACAACCTTCGTTACAAAACATCGTTTGTTCGCATTACAATGCAAAAACATTATACAAAAGAATGCCATCCAAAATGAGCCAAGTAGCCGCCTCGTGCCATCCTCAGCAACATTTACCTGCCAACTGGAAATGCATAAAAAGTCAACGTTGCTGAGTGAGTTCTAGTTTTATAAAATAAAATACTTTTACTTCCGGTTAAAACCTTCCTTTACATTCTTATGTGATCAAGCATCATACGTACACATAGATAATAACATTACTATCTTTTCTCAGCGTTCGTTAACTTTCATTCATGCATCATCATACGTCATTGTTATCATTCGTTGTCTTTCTTACCGTTCATTACGTACGTTCATCGTTACTTCTTTACATTCCATACCAATACCATGCACTTTACCCCACCGTCATGCATAAAACAGGTACTGGGCCGAAGTCTATAAATAAACTTCCATACATTGCGCCCGGTGGCCTGACCACAGTACCGGGGTAAATTCCGGTGTACCAATGCTATATGCTATACCCCACCGTCATGCATAAAGCAGGTACTGGGCCGAAGTCTATAAATAAACTCCCATACATTGCGCCCGGTGGCTTGACCATAATACCGGGGTAAGCGACAAAGGTTCCATACAAATGGTCAATCACAAAGACAGACCCCGGTGTGCATCCTTTTGGGGTAGCTAACCCACACACCATTGAACTAACACCCTTCATTGAGTGTGTTTCTCCATACAAGGCTTGCAAGACTTTCTTTACTTTCCTTTTATTAATGCATGCATTCATTCTTACTTTACGTTCTACTTAACATTATCATTAACTTCTACTTTACGTTACATAATACTTTTCATTCGTTTCATACTCGTAACACGTAAATCACGGAATAATACATATTAGGAACGTAAGATCAACATAACACATTCATACATAACATCACATAAACATTACATAGCCCATCACACATCATCATAAACATCATACATCATCCATTCACATACACATGCACATGCACAACAAGAACAAGTCATCGTAGAACATAACCGACCCTCCGCGGGACAGTGGGGGTTTGGGGGCGGCAGCCTCTGATAGCGGGGTCCTAGGAGCAGCAGTCCCTAGTGAGGTCCAAGGGGCAACGCCCCTGGCTGGGGTCTCGCTGCCAGGTCAGCATGAAATTTTTTTATTTTAACACTTTTACATAGTTCATTTCCTTATAGAAAAATCGATCTTCCCGTTAAAACCTCTTAAAATCTTGGTCATTCAAAACGTGTATTTAGTATGCATTTCCAGCCCAAACAAGTTTAAAACCTTTAAATAGGGGATCTAGAACTCACCTGTACTCGATGAGTAGCTTCTCAATCAAGCTTTAAAAGAAAAGGTTGCACTACATAGCCTGCAGATAAGTTAACACTCAAAGGAGTTAATATCTTCCTAATTTCGCTGCTAATTTCGCTGCATGATCAGCAGTTTCGCTGCTATTTCGCCAGCAGTTTCGCTGCCATCTTCGCTGACAGTTTCACTGGCAGTTTCGCTGGCATCTTCGCTGCCAGTTTCGCCCAACTTTCGTTGGATAACCATGTCTGCGAAACTACCTGCGAAACTATAGTTTCACAGGAAGACCCATAGTTTCGCGAGACGAATACATAATTTCGCTGGATGAACACCCAGTTTCGTAGAACGGACTGAAAATTACGTACCACCCTATTTTTGACCCAAAACTTCAATCTTTTACATCCAAAACCTTGGTTTATCACCCAATAAGCTATATCTAAGCTTCCTTCATGTTTTCTTACACAAAACATGAATTTTGGGCGAATCTTTGCCACTTTCAAAAACCCAAGCCCTAGAATCCAGGTTTACATCAAAATGAACGATTAAATGATGTTTCTTACCTGGATTCTTGGTGTTTTTTTTGTTGTTTGGATGCCCACGAACACCGATCTTCAATCCCAAGATCAACCGAGCCTTGAATCTTCAATTCTCTCTACTTTCTCTCTCTACCCTCTCTCTCTAAAACTAGAGTTGCAAATGAGAGCTACTCAAGCTGATCCGTTTATATATACCGGGCGTTCCCGGGATCTTAAACTAGTCAAACTCATAACCCGAAGAATTAACTCAGTCTATAACCCATATCCATCTTATTTTCATTAAATGGTCTCGTCTAAGCCCATTATTATTATTTTGGCTCGCTTAGACTTTATTCCGGGCGTTACAATAAGTTGACGGTAAAAAATCGATACCCGTTTTCGAGAATTGATGATTTGTTTGATCAGCTTCAAGGTGCCAGTTGGTTCTCAAGGATAGATCTTCGATCTGGCTACCATCAATTGAAAGTGAAGGAGCAGGATATTCCTAAAACAGCTTTTCGCATGCGTTCTGGTCACTATGAGTTTCTGGTTATGTTATTTGGTTTGACGAACGCGCCAGCTGCTTTTATGGACTTGATGAATCGGGTGTGTCGGCCGATGTTAGATAAATCAGTGATCGTGTTTATTGATGATATCCTGATTTATTCGAAGAGAGAGAATGAGCATGCCGGTCACATTCGAGAGGTGTTGGAGACGTTGAGAAGGGAGAAGTTCTATGCTAAGTTCTCTAATTGCGCGTTCTGGCTACGCGAGGTTCAGCTCTTGGGTCACGTGGTGAATCCTGACGAGATTATGGTAGACCCGGCAAAGGTAAAGGCGGTGATGCAATGGAAGTCTCCAAAGAAGCCATCCGAGATTCGTAGTTTCTTGGGTTTGGCAGGCTATTACAGAAGCTTTATTCAAGACTTCTCTAAGATTGCCTCTCTACTAACCAAGTTGACCCGTAAGGATGTAAAGTTTGTGTGGGGTCAAGCTCAAGAGAAGGCGTTTGAGGAATGAAAGACGAGATTGACTCAAGCTCCTGTTTTGTCGTTACCTAATGGAAGTAAAGATTTGGTGGTTTATTTAGATGCTTCCTACTCGGGGTTGGGGTGTGTGTTAATGTAGAGAGGAAGGGTTATAGCCTATGCATCCAGATAGTTAAAGGTTCATGAGGTCAACTATCCTACTCATGACTTGGAGCTAGCAGCCATGGTCTTTACGTTAAAGATTTGGAGGCAGTACCTATATGGGACGAGGTGCACCATCTTCACTGACCACAAAAGCTTAAAGTACTTCTTCGAGCAAAAGGATCTGAATATGAGGCAAAGGCGATGGTTGGAGCTCATAAAGGATTATGATTGCGAGATCCATTACCATCCGGGCAAAGCCAACGTGGTGGCGGATGCCCTTAGCCAAAAGGAGAGACCCGAGCCGATTCGGGTGAAGGCTTACCAGTTGATCATGACCTCTGATGTGATGAAGCAGGTCAAGGAGTTTCAAGATGAAGCGTTGAAAGAAGATCATCTCAACTCTGAAAGGATGAGAGGTCTGGTTGCGGAATTGGGTGAAAACACACTCAGTGTTAGGACCCGATTCAGACGGATGTGGATTCCTCGTTTTGGGAATCTACGTGTGAAGATCATGGATGAAGCTCATAAGACTCGATACTCTATTCATCCCGGTGATACGAAGATGTACCAAGACATGAAGAAAGATTATTGGTGGCTGGGTATGAAGCGTGATGTGGTGGAGTACGTAAGTAAATGCCTTACTTGTTTACAAGTGAAGGCCGAGCATCAAAAGCCGTATGGGAAGATCCAACTGTTGGATATACCGGAGTGGAAGTGGGAGCACATCACCATGGATTTTATTACGAAGCTGCCGCGTATCGCGCGAATGTATGATGCCATATGGGTCATAGTTGATCGCTTGACGAAGAGTGCTCACTTCCTATCGATTCGCGAGACATATTCATCTGAGTGGTTGGCGGATCTGTTCATTATAGAGATTGTAGCTCGTCATGGTGTGCCGGTGTCTATTGTGTCTGATCGTGACACCCGGTTTACATATAAATTTTGGAAGAAATTCCACGACGCAATGGGGATGAGGTTACATATTAGCACGGCTTATCATCCTCAGACGGATGGTCAATCAGAAAGGATGATTCAGACGCTGGAGGATATGCTTCGGGCATGCGTCATTGATTTTGGAGGAAGTTGGGATGACCACTTACCGTTAGCCGAGTTCTCATATAACAACAATTATCATGCCAGTATTGGTATGCCTCCTTATGAGATGCTAACCCTTGTTTGTTGGGGTGATATTGGTCAGAAGGAGTTGGGGAGTATTGAGGTGATCGAGGCTATGACTGAGAAGCTGGAAAGGATCAAGGCCTTCATGAAGGCAGCCAAATATAGATAGAAGTCGTATGCTGATAAACGACGTAGATCGATCGAGTTCCAGGTGGGTGATAGAGTTATGTTGAAAGTCTCACCTTGGAAGGGTATCATTAGGTTCAGAAAGCAGGGCAAGTTGAGCCCGAGATACATAGGGCCTTTCCGAATCATGGCTCGAGTAAGAGAGGTGGCCTAAAGACTGGAGTTACCGGAGGAGTTAAGTGGAATTCATCCGACATTCCATGTATCTCATCTGAGGAAATGTTTGGCAGACGAGGATATGGTTGTACCACTGGAAGATATCGAGGTAGATGAAAGGCTCAACTATGTTGAGCAACCAGTGGCGATCATTGATCGTAAAGAGAAAAGGTTAAGGAATAAAGTGGTTCCCCTTGTGCGCGTATAGTGGAAGCACAGAAAGGGATCTGAGTCTACGTGGGAGACTAAAGAAGAGATGAGGCAGCATTACCCACATTTGTTCGAGAAATAACAGGTTTTGGGGATGAAACCTATATAAGGGGGTGGACTTGTAACACCCGGCTATTATCATTATTTTTAAAAGCCAAAGAAAGAAAGAAAAAAAAGAAAAAGGGGAAAAATGCTATTTATTCAAGTTGAGGGGTGGAAGATGCCAAAAAGGACAAAACTTTGGGGAAAGTAGGTGTAAAAGGCATGGCTGCCCACACCCCTCTCCCATTCTCCCCCTTTTCAGTTGGTTCAGAGAGAGAGAGGAAGGGAAAAGAGCAGAGAGCTGCGGTTCTTGAAGATCAAGGTGAAGAGGCTGTTAATGTGAGTTCTAGGACCCCTATTTTACGAGTTTTTAACTGATTTTGGGGCTGGAATGCATATGAAACAATTTTTGGTCGTGTTGGGTGTGTACCCGTTTGTATGTGTTTGTGTGTGGTGTGCGATCGGGTGGGGTTCGGATTTGGGCATGTTATGTTTGAATGGTGATGTGAATGTGTTTCTAAGGCTTAGTATGGATGGTTTGAGCTTAGAACAGGTTTGAGAGGGTTTGGGGACTGAAATCTGCAATTCAGGTTCGAAGGGACTGCATTTTGCACCCAGCTAGGGCTCATGCGACTGGAAGCCATGAGACCGAATGGCATGCGACTGGAGGCCATATGGCCGAAAGGCATGCGACTGAAGTCCATGCGCCTGAATGCCATGCGAATGAGGGTCATACGCATGGAATTCATGCAACTGAAGTTCATGCGCCTGAAAGGCAAGCGATTGAAGGTTATGCGACTGAAGGCCATACGGCTGAATGGTCATGCGACTGAAGGTCACACGACTGAAAGTCATGCGACTGAAGGTTATGCGACTGAGGGTCCATACGCCCCATAGTGTTCATGCGTCTGGAAGCCCTCTATACGCCTAAGTGTTCATTCGCCTCATAGTGTCCATACGCCTAAGTGTTCTCATGTGCCTGGAAGGCCATGCGACTGAATAGTGCCCATACGCCCAAATAGGGCTCATGCGCCCGAAAGAACTTAGTTTATTTTCTGATTCTCGGGAGAAAAGAGTGAATGTAGGCTTTCACTTGGGAGGTTCCCGGGGGTATGTAAGTTGACTTTTTGAGGTCATAGTTGATGTGATGGGCGATGTATGATGTGATGTATGATTGATGCCTATGCATGATGATGTGTGATTGATGATGTTTGATGATTATGTATGATTGTATGATTGTATGATATGTTCCTTAATACGTGTGATGATGTTCTTAGGATCGTGTATTTGCACAAAATACCAACTGATTAACGTGTATACCGAATCAAATAGTGCAGAATCCTATTTGATTGGCGATCCAATAAGTGAGAACGCACGTCGAATCAATTATGGATTGAATCTAAACGTTAAGAACGATATGGAATCAATCTAGTGCGATCTGTGAACTTGGAACAGGTTCTTAGAGGTTTATGGACGGCTAGGGTACGTCTGGAGTCGAAGTGATATCAATTGTTATGTTTTTCCACGAATTAGGTGGTATTTATAGGTTAGGGTTGCTCATTCAGGCGACTGAACCATTAGTATGGTTCAGTCACCCGATTGAGCCATGCGGTTGATCCATTCGCACGACTGAGTGTTCAGTCGTGCGACTGAGCCAATGTCATGCTACAATCATACGACTGATCCAGTCTCCTGGTTCAGTCATGCGACTGAGTCATTCGCATGAAGTTGTTCATGCGTATGGTCCATTCACATGGGCCATTCGCATGAGCAATTCATATTACTAAGTTTGAATGTATTCATTAATCATTACATTATCAAGATTCATTCAAACAACCACAAACCTATATAATCAAGTCAATATGCGTTAAACAACTCATTAATGAAATATTGAACATTATAAACACAACCAAACATTTTCATTTCATTAAGTACCCAACTATTACATAAGCGTAAGACACTAAAGACATATTACATTCAGTTCAGAAACTAGGGACACATGTACCTACAAACTCCCCCTTGGACCTAGTTTCATCTAATGTCTTACCTTCTTCATAACCTCTTCATACTTCTTGTACTTCTCTTCTTTTATGACTCCTGCGTGTATCTCAAACGCAAAGCAGAGTCTTATAACGTTCTGAAACTGTAGAGCTTGTACAATATCTTGAGAGTCATAGAATAGTGGCCACTTGTATAATGTGTATACATCATTTGCAGACAACTTTGTGAGCCACATTGGGTCAAATACCCTGATAGTATCCATTTTGCCTTCTTTGTTCAAGACTATGACTGCCTCTCCTGTCCTCCAATCATAGTACCACCATTTGAAGTGTGGAGTGAAGTCCTGTGGCATTTCCCGTAGTGGGATCTTTGACATCGTACGTGGAGGACTCCACTTCAGCACTATCTTAGGCTTTCCAGTTATGGCATCAACCTCAGACCTTTGGATATACCTCGTAGGTTGTTGAGGTTTGAAGTTGACCCATCTTGTGTGGTACTCTTTCTTTAATGCAGCCTCAAACCAGCCTGACATCTTTCTCGGGTCAGCATATAGCTGCTTTAGTTTGGCCAGCTGGTTGAGCTCAAAACCAGGTAGAGTCTTTAGATCATGTGGGAATCTAAAGTACTCAATACCATTCTCTCTCTTTACCGCGTATATGTTAAGATCATCAAAATGGGCCCACGCGATAATCTTGCCTGACACCTTGTGATGTTTCTTCACTTTGTAGAGCTTGGTTTAGACATTCGGTTTAGGAGCAGCGCGTTGGGCTCGGATCTCCTCAAAAAATGCAGCCCATTATGCCTTTCGGATGTTAACATCAGCGTCTGAGGCTTGGGCTTGTTCCTTAATCTTCTCTGACACTTGCTCCACTTTATCCAGTATCTCAAAAGTATCACTGACCAGGGAATCACCCAGGTTGGGAACCATATTTCCCTCTTTGTCAGCATACTCTGGATAGTGCTCTGCAGTGACGTCCTCGATCTCGATCTCATCAATGTCGTTCAGCTCGTCGTCACTGTTTGCTTCAAAGGTTGGAGCGTCCTTGATAATCTCATCAGGATTGAGCTTGAACATTTCGTCCAGTTGCTCATTTGTAAGATCATGACCTATTTCCCCTTCTTCAGGGGTGTAACTCACTGATCTCCTGACAATCCCTTGCAGATCAAGAATCATGCTTAGTTGAGTCTTGACCTGCTGAAAGGGAGCAACATCGTATTCGTCCCTTTGAAAATTTTGATCTGCTTGATTTAGACATGTAACACATCAATCATTAGTTAATAATCAAAACAGAAACCCATTAAATATATATAAACATTAAGTATAGAAGTTTAATACATGATTCAAGTACAAAAGCTATCAAATACATAAATGTCTAATCATTACTTTTGTCCTGAATCGCAAGCTCATCAGTAGGTGAGGCAGAAGACGAGGCTCGTTGGTCTTGATTTCTCTTTGTACGTCTCTCTTGACCCTGAGCTGAGGCAGATGCAGCTGAATCTCCTCCTTCATCATCATCATCATTCCGCCTTTCCCTTGTCTCTACTTCATCACTTGCCTCCTCATCATCACTATCATCATCTTCGTCCTCATCCTCATCATCATCACCATCCCCTTCTTTTATCTTTGGAGGCTCATCCTTAGTTCCTTTAAGCTTGAGCATGATGGTCTTTTTCGCATCCTCCAACTCCTCTATCTTCTTTGCTGATAGAACTTTATGCTCCTGGAGTTGTGCAATCTCTTGGCTCTGAGCAGCCATCTGTTGTGCCTGCTGCTCAATCAGCTGAGCCTGCTAAGAAATCTGCTGAGATTGTGCAACTGTAAGATCTACCAACTGACGAATCTGAGCTATCTTCTCGTCATCGGCTGCCAACAGCCTCAGCACCATACGGTTAAGTGCCGAGAGCTGTTCCTCTACCCCACTGGGAGGTAGAGGTGATCCAGATGTATATGCGGGGTGTGATGATGGGTCGGCATGGTGGCTAGTGGTGGTGGTGGTGGCAGTGGTGAAGATTGGGGTTAGTATAGATGAAAGTGGTGGTGAAGTGGGTGTGGTAGATATGGTGGTAGATGGGATGGATGTAGTGGTGGGTGGTGTGGTAATAGTGGTAGAGGGTGTGGTAGTGGTGGTGGTAGCTGTGGTGGTGGCTCTGGTAGACGAGGTCGTGATCAAAGTAAATCTCCTTCTCTTACTCTTCATCCCATGAGGCTGAGCCATCCTCTTTTTCATCGTTCTCTTCGAGGAGGATGCTCCCCCTTGGCTGCTGGGCTGGTCTGGGGTGTAAGATGGATCAGTAACAGCCTCCCCAGACTCACCCTGGCGTCCACCTACCGCCCTAATCCCTCTCTCAGTGGCACCCTCCTTGCTGCCCACCGTCCGAGTCAACGGCTCCTCGTCCGACTCGTCCTCCTCATCAGCCTGAAAATCCTGATGGAATCCTGCAATCTCTGCTCCTCTGTGGGTGGATGATGGTGATATAACATCTGTAGGAGTGGCCCTAGAATGGGTGGGACCAGTATCGTTACCATCACCACTGTCATCGTCATCAGAATCATCGGATGGGAGCACAATCGGCTCAGAGTCCGAGTCACTATCATCGTGACGCCACTTCCTCTTCGCTGGCACTACGTAGTCCACTCTACTCAGATGTCCAAACAGTCGTCTCACAGGGGGTTTCACCTGCTTTCCCCTGTAGACGTTCATCCTGCCCAAGGTGGTATCGTCCATCACCTCGAGCACCACCGCGTCCTCCTTCTCCTTTGGTAGCTGAGGGAGCTTCTGATCTATGATCATCTGAATAAATTGAGGGTACATACAAAATCCCTCCTTCCCCTTCCCCTCAATGTTCTCCACCAAGTAGGTAAAGATCATCTTGGAAAAACTGAACGGGTGGTTCAGCACCAATGCTGCGTAAGCGTTCTGTATCTGATCTGAGAGCTCATCAAACCCTCCTTTCCGAGAAGCAATACACTTTAGCAGCACATGTGCGAGATACGTGAACTGGGGGCACATGTTGCTCTTGTTGAGCACCCCTGCGTTGATGTCCCCAGAGTACTTAGCTCGCATGAAACATCCTCGGACAGTGAGAGGGAAACAAACCATTACAAGAGCTCAAAGGAGAGAATATCACATGTCATTAAATGTTTTCAAAAGGTACCGGGGCTAGAAACAAATCAAGCCCCCAAATGAGTTTTACAACCAATCATAGAAATAAATTGTACTTGTTCAACACAAATATAAAATTGTTCAAATTGTTCATTAAGGAAAATATGCCAATGCCATGGTCGCGGGGATAAGTCTAGGTCTTCACAACAGCTAGACTCTCTTCATAAATTACCTGAAACATGCTCAAAAAGAAATTTGTGTCAACTAAAAAGTTGGTGAATTCAAGTGCTTAAAGTTTAAAAACAAAAAGGACTTAACAAATCCTTATTTGATAAAAAGGAACAAATCATAGTTTCAACATCGTGGGAGAATCATAATCAACCCTGCACTCAGCCCCGGTTGGCCTCTTCTAAAGTTGTGTTTAACCAGATATTCTCGAAGGAAGAACTGAGCCCCAAACCAGTGAACCATACCTGCCCGGATGGTTCACCATAGTTTCTTAACAAAACCTGTCACATGCCACAAACGACCCCTTAGGATCTCAGTGGGGTATCCTTCCTGGAACGGAAGCCACTGTGTGTGGGGGATTCCCCAAATAGATCTATCCATATAAAACAAGCGGTTCATGAAAGAATTAATGATCATGATATATGTATCAGCAGGTAACCATAAATCCCATATACAATCACCAAGCAAAGCACCAATATTGTTCAAAAATAACAGAGCATGTTTCATCCCAAAACAGTAGTAAAAAGAATCACTAGAACTCACCTTAGGTGTTAAGTCAAAATACTCTTCGTGTGCCAGGAGTGTCTCAAGTCTAGCACCCTAACATGAATATATTAAGTGATAAGCTACTTCTCTAAACTTATTTAAGGTGCAACAAGCGTGTCAGGACTTTAGTTATCGGATAAGGCTTTGATTTCGCGAAGGTTTGTATAAAAAGTTTCCTTTTATGGCAGGTCATGGTTTCTCCATGTAATTTGGGATTTTTACATCATTAGGTTAAGGATATAAGGAAATTTTTTGTTCAAGTGATTATTAGTTTTATAGGAGTCGGTTATAAAGTTTGGTAAAGTTTTACAGTTTAGTCCCTCAAGTTTCAAAATTGACAGTTTCTACCCTCAAGTTTGATTTCTTGTTCTTTATGACACTTAAGACCAAAAATCAGGTTCTTAGAGTAAAAATTGAATTATTATTGAGTAAGTGTTCCAAAATTTCAGTTTATGGGTCCGGTTTAAAAACTACGCGTTTAACGCTCCCGTTTGCGGTAAAACCGGAGAGTTTTAACAGTTAATTTAGGGTTTCCATAAATTTGAGTCTTGGACCAGTAGGTATCATCTAAAATATATTTTTATAAGTTTTAAGTCCTTAAATTGTGAAATTATGCCTCTAATAGTTGAAAGTCTCGTTTTTACGTTTACCCGTTAAAACGCGTTTTTAACCGTATTTGACCATTTAAAGCTTGTTTGACCAATTTTTCAAATCCTTTAGGTCTTTTATTACTTAAATTGATGAAAGTACATGATTTTTATAAATATTAGCTTTAAACTCCTCTTTCTTGGATTTTTCTCAAAAACGTTGCTCGGTTGGTACCCGTTTTTAGTTAAAACACCATTTAATTGTTCTTTTGACCATTTAATTCACCCATTGACTCCAGAACACTTTATTAACCATTATTAAGCGTAGAATTCTTTTTAAAATGGTTAACACCATGTTTTACTATTTTTAAGGTTGTTTTACCATGTTTCGGGTCCCGTATATAACTAAAATGGGTCTAATCTTAACATGTCCTTAATTTCCAGAGATTAACCATTTGTCACACACTTAATATTCATTAAAACTTTCTGAAATTATGTCCAAACTCACGGCTAGGTTACCCAACACAACAATGAACCATCAACTTAGTGATTTTGCCATAACCGACCATAACACATGTGTAAATCCTTGCAAACTTGTATTAAAACATTACCAAAACCTCATTTAACTTTAAAATCAGATTATTAGGGTGTTACCAAGTTGTTCATGATCAGGTTGTAAACCTTGGTTAAGAGGGTTTTCAAACAAGTGCTTAGATTGTAACATTTCTTGTAAAAAGAAGGTTTTTAAGGTGTATCTTGAGCTATAACCATATATTCACGGTGTATATTCTTTTGTAACTTTCAAAACAGGTTATTAGGAGTCCATTAAACCATTAACAAGCAGGTTATAAGTTTTGCTTTCAAGGGTTACAAGAGTTACAAGTTAGATGGTGCAAAGAGTCCAAAATAGGGTTTTCATGGTGGAAATCGGTTTCCACCTTAAGAATGACCAATATAACGTGTGAGATACCTCTTGTGAAGTTGAAGGCTCCTCAAGAACAAGATAATAGCATCGGGTTTCTGCTACATCAAAGAGAGGAGGTGTTTTTAAAAGAGAAGTGAAAGAAACACATGAAAAGACCATTTTCGGGTGACATGAAGCTTACACTTGGTGTTGTTCACGTTTTGGAGAGTGTAGATGGTCTTGGATAGCTCGAAACTCCTTGGCCAAGGCTGGAGAATCTTCGAACAAAGCTGGAAAAGTCGAACAAGATGCAGAGGTGTGTCCAAACTCGCGATGTGGCCACCTTCTTGCGATTTTCGGTCCGCCGAGTATGTGAATGCCTTGTTCTTCGATGAACAAGCCTGGAAATCTAGAGAGAATGGTTGTGTGTGTGTTTTTGAGTGTGTTTTCAGCTGATGAGAGTTTGAGAGAATGAGAGAGAGAGGTGTAGTGATAAGGATCTTGCATGTAATTTGAATGGTGAGAGTGTGGGTGGTGTAGAGGAGAGGTAAGTGGAGGGAGAGGGGGCGGCCGAGCTTGGCATCTTGTGTGGGTGTTTAAATTTAAATTTTAATTGTAAATAATTATTAGGTGGTGTAATTTTGTAGTATTGGGTAGAATATATTATTTGGTGGATGATGTTAATTGTAGTGTCTTGTGCATGTCCATGCATGCATGAACCGAAAAGTTATAAGTGTGGATGCATGCTCACATTTTAATTGTTTCACTTGAGATTAGATTTTGTAAGGGTGGCTAGTTAATATTCCCGGGACACCAAGTTTTAAAAAGGTAAAACCTAAATTAACTAAAAATCAATAAAATCACATGAAATCATAAAATGGAACAAATAGCAAGAAATGATTCCAAATTCACAGATAGGGTTGGATTGTTACTAATAATAGTACTCATAAGACGGATAATGATGCAAGTAAATTAGGGTTAGAATAACAACCTAGAGGTCGGTTGTCACATTCTCCCACCGTTTAGGAAATTTCGGGATTCGATTAGAGTCTGAACGGGTGGGTTTGAAGAGGTGTGGATAATTCTTCCTCATCTCATCTTCACGTTCCCAAGTAAATTCAGGTCCTCGCTTTGAGTTCCATCTAACCTTGACCTTGGGTATGCGGCTCCGCCTGAGTTGCTTGACCAAGCAGTCCGTGATCTCCACGGTCTCTTCCACGAAATTCAGCTTGTCATTGATTCTTGCTTCTTTCAATGGTAGCTCCACGGTTTTGTCTACCATACACTTCTTCAAGTTCGACACATGAAAGGTGTCGTGTATGTGGCTCAACCCTTGGGGTAGCTTCAACTTGTAAGCCTCACGGTTCCCTTCCATGGTGCTACCTTTAGCATTACTCTGTCGCCCACTTGAAACTCTAAAGGTTTCCGTCTCCTATCAGCGTACTTCTTCTGCCGGTCTCTGGCTGCTTTTAGTCGCTCCTTAATTTTAAAGATCTTTTGAGTGGTCTCCAACACGATGTCGGGTCCCATCACTTGGCTATCACCGATCTCATTCCAGCTCAATGGTGATCGGCATTTCCTGCCATAAGAGCCTCATACGGAGCGGCTTTAATACTCGTGTGGTAACTATTATTGTAGGCGAATTTCACCAAAGGGAGATGGTTGTCCCAGTTTCCGCCAAAGTCAATCACGCAAGCTCTTAACATATCTTCCAACGTTTGAATAGTCCTTTCACTCTGACCGTCGGTTTGTGGGTGGTATGCGGTGCTTAGATCCAAACGGGTTCCTAAAGCCTGCTGGAATGATTTCCAGAAACGAGAAGTGAAACGGCTATCACGGTCGGAGATGATCGACAAAGGCACTCCATGCCTAGTTGCTATCTCGTCGACATATAGTTGGGCCAATTTCGTCATGTCGTAGTCTTCTCTAATTGGCAAAAAGTGAGCTGACTTCGTTAGCCTATCCACTATCACCCAAATAGCATCATGGCCTCTAAACGTTCTGGGTAACTTTGTAACAAAATCCATCGTGACGTTATCCCATTTCCATTCTGGGATTTCGGGTTGCTGTAACGTTCCTGACGGTTTTTGATTTTCAGCTTTTACCATGGCACAGGTTAGACATTTCCCAACATAAATAGCGATTGATTTCTTGATCCCTGGCCACCAGAAAAGTACCTTTAGATCCTGGTACATCTTATCAGTTCCAGGGTGAACCGAATACCTAGACTTGTGTGCTTCGTCGAGTATTACTTCTCGAATTCCTCCGTGCTTCGGCACCCAAGTTCTCCCTTCGTACGTGTATGTACCATCGTCCCCTGTCTCAAATCGCTTTTCCATTCCGGTTAACCCTTCTTCTTTTAACCTTTCTTCCTTTAATGCTTAGTTTTGAGCTTCTTTCAGTTTTGCAATAAGGTTGGTGTACACACTCATCCTTAAGGCTCGTACACGAAGAGGCTTTTCTCTCTCCTTTCTGCTCAACGCATCCGCCACAACATTGGCCTTACTGGGATGGTAGCGGATTTCGCACTCGTAATCGTTTAACAGCTCGACCCATCTTCTTTGACGCATGTTTAGCATTTTTGGTCAAGAATGTGTTGCAAACTTCTATGGTCAGTGTAGATGATGCACTTCGTGCCATAGAGGTAGTGCCTCCACATTTTGAGAGCAAACACCATGGCACCCAATTCCAATCGTGCGTCGTATAGTTCTTCTCATGATCGTTCAGCAGTCTAGATCCATAAGCAATCACCTTATTGCGTTGCATCAATACACATCCTAATCTTTGACGCGAAGCGTCACAATAGACCACGAAGTCTTCTACTCCTTCTGGAAGAGCAAGGATAGGTGCACTGCATAACTTCTCCTTAAGCGTTTCAAACGCCTCGTTCTGCTCTCGCTCCCACACAAAGGTTGTGTTCTTCTTAGTTAGTGCGGTCAAGGGTTGCACTATGCGCGAGAAGTCTTTTATAAATCGTCGGTAGTAACCGGCCAGCCCTAAGAATTGCCTTATCTTCGTGGGAGTTTCAGGAATCTTCCAAATCTTTATGGCCTCAATCTTGGAAGGGTCGACTTGAATCCCATTCTCATTCACCACGTGTCCTAAGAATTGAATCCTACGCATCCAGAATTCGCATTTAGAGAACTTGGCATATAGTTGCTCATTCTTGAGTAGTTCAAGTATTAGCCTGAGATGCTTCTCGTGCTCGTCTTTACTACGGGAGTAGATCAATATGTCTTCGATAAACACGATCACAAACTTGTCGAGGTAAGGGCGGCAAACGCGGTTCATGAGGTCCATGAACGCTGCTGGAGCATTAGTCAGTCCAAAGGGCATGACTAAATACTCATAGTGTCCATACCTAGTTCGGAAGGCCGTTTTGGGTATGTCCTCTTCTCTTATCTTCAGTTGGTGGTAGCCTGACCTCAAATTTATTTTGGAGAAATAACTTGCTCCTTGCAGTTGATCAAATAGGTCATCTATTCTCGGAAGAGGGTAACGGTTCTTTATGGTTAGCTTGTTCAATTCTCTGTAATCAATGCACATTCGCAAGGTTCCGTCTTTCTTTTTCACAAACAGCACCGGGGCACCCCCATGGAGAGACACTCGGACGTATAAATCCATTGTCCAGTAGTTCTTGAATTTGCGCCATTAGCTCCTTCATCTCAGGTGGGGCAAGTCGGTACGGTGCCTTGGCTACTAGTGCAGCGCCAGGCAGTAAATCTATCTGGAACTCGACTTGTCGGTTCGGGGGAAGTCCCGGTAGGTCTTCCGGAAACACTTCTGGGTATTCAGAAACCACGGGAATATCTTCAATCTTCTTCTCCTTTTGGGTCTTAATCACATAAACTATGAAAGCTGGGCATCCCTTCATTAAGCTCTTAGTAGCTTTTTAGTGGGATACCATTGGGTATAGGGTGTTACTCCTTTCGCCTTGTACCACTAACACTTCTTTGTCGCTCAACGATATCTTGAGTAGACGCTCATCACATACGATTTCGACTCTATGCTTAGCTAGCCAGTCCATACCAACAACCACATCAAATCCTCCTAACTTAATGGGAATCAAGTTTATCCTAAACGTATTTCCCTTTAGATTCAGCGAGCAATCCTTGATGACTTTGTTAGTTTCTAAAATGTTACCGTCAGCTAATTCTACGGTAAACGTATAGGTCAAGGCACACGCGTCTAAGACAATCAAAGGCCTAAAAGTACTAGAGACAAAACTAGCAGTCGCTCCAGTATCGAACAGAACAGTAGCAGGATGATTGTTTACAAGGAACATACCGTTAACCACATCAGGTTCCCTACGAGCTCCAGCTGGGTCCATAACGAATGCTCTTCCCTTTGGCTTGTTGTGCTTGGCATCCTTGTCTCTACCCAGCTTAGGACACTTGTTCCTCATGTGCCCTGGATCTCCGCATTCATAGCATTGTTTTCCTGGTGCGTAAGTGCAGTCTTTGATTAAATGGCCTGTTCTCTTGCATCTAAAACAGGGCATCGGGTTACATTCCCCTTGATGGTGTAGTTTGCACTTGTTGCAAATGGGCTTGTCCCTGAGTACAGTCTCCGGGTCTTGCTTCCTTGATCATCGCGCCTTGCACCTTCAGAACTCTTTCTACCTGACCCGCTACTACTTCCAACCGCTCTCTTTACTTCAAACCACTTTCTTTTCTCACCAACAAACTTCCTCTTCTCATCAGCCCTTGCTTGCTCAGTCCATCTAGCCCTAATTAAGTCATCAATCAAACTGCTGGTAAGGTCAACCGCAACTTGTAGGGTTGAAGGCTGGGAGGAACGGACCATTCCCCTAACTCTTGGGTGTAGCCCCCAGATGAATCGTGCTACACCTTTAGTTTCAGGTGTCACTAGATGGGGAACCGGTCGGTATAGGGCTAAGAAACGATTGATATATTCCGTGTAGTTGGGACCTTTTATTTCCAGACTTAGGAATTCTGTCTCCAGCTTCTCGAGTTGATTGATGGGGCAATACTTGCTGGTCATTAGCTCTCTGAATTCGGTCCAACTCATTCGATTAGCCACATTTCTTCCACGGGTTTGAGTAATTGACTTCCACCATTCAAGAGCTGATCCCTTGAGAGATTGTGATGCGAACCTCACCATATGATCCATCCTGCACTCGCTAATGTCCAAGACAGATTTCATTTCGTCAATCCATCTGTAAGTCTCTATAGCACCCTCGGTGCCGTAGAAGTCCTTAGGCTTACATGCCATGAAGGTCATATAGGAGCATCCGTTCTTTAACGCCTCGGCTTCCTCGTCGTGGCCCTCGTCGTTCGCTGGCCGATCATTACCATTAGCATTATCCCGATCAGCATTGATCTGAGCGATAATGGTCGGGATGGCGTTAGCCAGATGCTGAGCTACGAGGTTAGCAATTCTCTCATCGCTTTCTTGATTAGCATATTCCCTATGGGGAGTTTCTGGTGGAGTAGGTTGGTTTCCAGTCTGTCTGGCTTCCTCACGGCGGCCCCTAGTGGCTCCTCGCCGTCCAAATCGTGTTCCTCTGCAAGTCGGCATTCTGATAGTATCACAAATAGATTCGTTTAGCATCTCAAAATTTGTTTCGAATAGCTTATGCATCATTACCCTATTACACCATGCCTCGGGAAGAGGGATCATGGCGTGCACATATGTATATACAACCCACTAAGAAACTCTTACAAGGTCCAATTCAAAGCATGTCATAACAGTTAGATAATCAATTAGAAAGGGGGCACGGACCAATTACAAAGCACAACACAACATATTGCAATTCAATATAAATAGTCCAATAATCTAGCATCCAAACAAACAGTTCATAGATAATAGAGATAGTAGTATCATCCAACAAAGTTGAATCAGAATCAAGCTCTTATAAATTGGAAGGTGCCATCACCCCCATGATAATAATAATAATAATAGTATCGAATAATAATTCAAATAGTTTCCTTCTACTGTCTAAAGACAGATAATCCCGCTGCTTACCCCTGCTCTCACATCCACTTTTTCTTCAGCCATCCAAACCATCCTGAACTCTTCTTTCTCCGCTCTTGCTCCAAACGCTGCACTCCATGCGTAGCCATCATAGCCTGGAATTGAGCAGACTGGGAGGTCCGAGTGGCGTGCTGAAGAGTCAACTCGTGACGACGAGCAGTCCTCAAGATTTCATCTAGTGTCGCATCAGAGGGTCCTATGTCGCTTGCCCGGCGGCTCGACTGGGAGTACCTATCACCAGCCAGTACGCTAGGGCCGTCATACATACTGTGCCTCGGTGGCATCAGGTGCTCATCACGTGGGTCAAACAGCGGAGGTGCCGGTGTCAGAATCCTAACAAGCGATGGAGGAGGAGGAGGCATCCTAAAGGATACTGAGGATCCTGGCCTAACACTCATGCGAGGACGGGTGACAGTACGCGCACCCCTATTCCCAGTAGGTGGGATGGGTGAGTGGGTAGAAGCAGCTACGTGAGGAGAGTGGGAACGCGTTCGGCTCCTGGAAGGTGATGTGGAGGAAGAGTCCTCAGAAGCTTCAGTGTCATCTGACGTGACGGATATCCATCCTGGATGTCCGCATCTCCGGAGGTACGCTTCATACTCAGTTTGAGGCTTCGCCCTTCTTAGGGTCCCGGTAGGAGTGGTCTCAGTGTCAGGGTGAGCAGGCGCCTTAGCTTTATCAGCCATAGTCGTTGTGTCGTGTAAGAAATACATCATGAGTAATTTGGTTTCTCATAGCTCATGATTATAATAATAGTACTAGTAATAGCAGTGATGGCAATAGTATCTATTATTCCAACATATAATTGTCTGTGTTGCCCAAATCAATAGTCTCTTCAAATAGTATCGGATAACATAGTTTATCATAAAAATCATTTAAATCCCCTTTTTACAATAAGTTTCAAAATCATCAATATAAATCAGAAAAAGTCCAACCGTAACCTAAGGTCCGTGATGGAAATTACGCGTCTGGTAAATTCATGATTACGTTGATCAAGTGTAATCATCAATTTACCCAACCCGATCATCCCAACACTTCCCACAAGGACAGTCCTAGGGTATGCCTAGGGTCTACTATGGTATTCCCGACTTCTCTACAACCTTTGGCTCTGATACCAATCTGTCACATCCCGGGCCCAGGTAGGTGAGACGTCACAGACTAGCAACAACATATGGCAGCGGAAACAAACCATTACAAGAGCTCAAAGGAGAGAATATCACATGGCATTAAATGTGTTCAAAAGGTACCGGGGCTAGAAACAAATCAAGCCCCCAAATGAGTTTTACAACCAATCATAGAAATAAATTGTACTTGTTCAACACAAATATAAAATTGTTCAAATTGTTCATTAAGGAAAATATGCCAATGCCATGGTCACGGGGATAAGTCTAGGTCTTCACAACAGCTAGAATCTCTTCATAAATTACCTGAAACATGCTCAAAAAGAAATTTGTGTCAACTAAAAAGTTGGTGAATTCAAGTGCTTAAAGTTTAAAAACAAAAATGACTTAACAAATCCTTATTTGATAAAAAGGAACAAATCATAGTTTCAACATCGTGGGAGAATCATAATTAACCCTGCACTCAGCCCCGGTTGGCCTCTTCTAAAGTTGTGTTTAACTGGATATTCTCGAAGGAAGAACTAAGCCCCAAACCAGTGAACCATACCTGCCCGGATGGTTCACCATAGTTTCTTAACAAAACCTGTCACATGCCACAAACGACCCCTTAGGATCTCAGTGGGGTATCCTTCCTGGAACGGAAGCCACTGTGTGTGGGCGATTCCCCAAAAAGATCTATCCATATAAAACAAGCGGTTCACGAAAGAATTAATGATCATGATATAAGTATCAGCAGGTAACCATAAATCCACATACAATCACCAAGCAAAGCACCAATATTGTTCAAAAATAACAGAGCATGTTTCATTCCAAAATAGTAGTAAAAAGGGGAATCACTAGAACTCACCTTAGGTGTTAAGTCAAAATACTCTTCGTGTGCCGGGAGTGTCTCAAGTCTAGCACCCTAACATGAATATATTAAGTGATAAGCTACTGATCTAAACTTATTTAAGGTGCAACAAGCGTGTCAAGATTTTAGTTATCGGATAAGGCTTTGATTTCGCGAAGGTTTGTATAAAAAGTTTCCTTTTATGGCAGGTCATGGTTTCTCCATATAACTTGGGATTTTTACATCATTAGGTTAAGGATATAAGGAAATTTTGTTGTTCAAGTGATTATTAGTTTCATAGGAGTCGGTTATAAAGTTTGGTAAAATTTTACAGTTTAGTCCCTCAAGTTTCAAAATTGACAGTTTCTACCCTCAAGTTTGGTTTCTTGTTCTTTATGACACTTAAGACCGAAAATCAGGTTCTTAGAGTAAAAATTGACTTATTATTGATTAAGTGTTCCATAATTTCAGTTTATGGGTCCGGTCTAAAAACTACGCGTTTAACGCTCCCGGTTGCGGTAAAACAGAAGAGTTTTAACGGTTAATTTAGGGTTTCCATAAATTTGAGTCTTGGACCAGTAGGTATCATCTAAAAGATATTTTTATAAGTTTTAAGTCCTTAAATTGTGAAATTTTGCCTCTAATAGTTGAAAGTCTCGTTTTTACGTTTAACCCGTTAAAACTCGTTTTTAACCGTATTTGACCATTTAAAGCTTGTTTGACCAATTTTTCAAATCCTTTAGGTCTTTTATTACTTAACTTGCTGAAATTACATGATTTTAATAAATCTTAGCTTTAAACTCCTTTTTCTTGGATTTTTCTCAAAAACGTTGCTCGGTTGGTACCCGTTTTTAGTTAAAACGCCATTTAATTGTTCTTTTGACCATTTAAGTCACCCATTGACTCCAGAACACTTTATTTATTAAGCCTGGATTTCTTTTTAAAATGGTTAACACCATGTTTTACTATTTTTAAGGTTGTTTTACCATGTTTCAGGTCCCGTAAATAACTAAAATGGGTCTAATCTTAACATGTCCTTAATTTTCAGAGATTAACCATTTGTCACACACTTAATATTCATCAAAACTTTCTGAAATTATGTCCAAACTCACGGCTAGGTTACCCAACACAACAATGAACCATCAACTTAGTGATTTTGCCATAACCGACTATAACACATGTGTAAATCCTTGCAAACTTGTATTTAAACATTACCAAAACCTCATTTAACTTTAAAATCAGATTATTAGGGTGTTAACAAGTTGTTCATGAGCAGGTTGTAAACCTTGGTTAAGAGGGTTTTCAAACAAGTGCTTAGATTGTAACATTTCTTGTAAAAAGAAGGTTTTTAAGGTGTATCTTGACCTATAACCATATATTCACGGTGTATATTCTTTTGTAACTTTCAAAACATGTTATTAGGAGTCCATTAAACCATTAACAAGCAGGTTATAAGTTTTGCTTTCAAGGGTTACAAGATTTACAAGTTAGATGGTGCAAAGAGTCCAAATTAGGATTTTCATGGTGGAAATCGGTTTCCACCTTAAGAATGACCAATATAACGTGTGAGATACCTCTTGTGAAGTTGAAGGCTCCTCAAGAACAAGATAATAGCATCAGGTTTCTGCTACAACAAAGAGAGGAGGTATTTTTAAAAGAGAAGTGAAAGAAACACATGAAAAGACCATTTTCGGGTGACATGAAGCTTACACTTGGTGTTGTTCACGTTTTGGAGAGTGTAGATGGTCTTGGATAGCTTGAAAATCCTTGGAAAAGGCTGGAGAATCTTCGAACAAAGCTGGAAAAGTCGAACAAGATGCAGAGGTGTGTCCAAACTCGCGAATGTGGCCACCTTCTTGCGATTTTCGGTCGGCCGAGTATGTGAATGTCTTGTTCTTCGATGAACAAGGCTGGAATCTAGAGAGAATGGTTTTGTGTGTGTTTTTGAGTGTGTTTTCAGCTAATGAGAGTTTGAGAGAATGAGAGAGAGAGGTGTAGTGATAAGGATCTTGCATGTAATTTGAATGGTGAGAGTGTGGGTGGTGTAGAGGGGTGAGTGGACGGAGAGGGGCGGCCGAGCTTGGCATCTTGTGTGAGTGTTTAAATTTAAATTTTAATTGTAAATAATTATTAGGTGGTGTAATTTTATAGTATTGGGTAGAATATATTATTTGGTGGATGATGTTAATTGTAGTGTCTTGTGCATGTCCATGCATGCATGAACCGAAAATTTATAAGTGTGGATGCATGCTCACATTTTTATTGTTTCACTTGAGATTAGATTTTATAAGGGTGGCTAGTTAACATTCCGGGACACCAAGTTTTAAAAAGGTAAAACCTAAATTAACTAAAAATCAATAAAATCACATGAAATCATAAAATGGAACAAATAGCAAGAAATGATTCCAAATTCACTGATAGGGACTCATAAGACGGATAATGATGCAAGTAAATTAGGGTTAGAATAACAACCTAGAGGTCGGTTGTCACATGCGCCTTCCTAGAAGGCCTGCTGAATGGAGCGGTATGGTGTACAAGGAGTAGAAATGGCATAGACGATCCTAGATCTCCGGAGAAAAGTGATAATGCCCGAAAAGTCAGCTGCGTTCCTGGACGTCAGATCCAGATGAGCACAGATTTTGTGCTTGGTGCTCATAGTCCAACGACTAGCCATCTGTTACACAATGAGTATAAACATTAGTATCCGTCAATGAGTAGTAACTTGAATCATTTTGGACTTGAAATTTTTCTGTTCTGTCATGCGAATGAGACTGTGCGACTGAAATCAAGTCGTGCGAATAAGCAGTGCGACTGAGATCAAGTCGTGCGAATGACCTCATACGTACGACTGAACATGCGACTAGACTCATACGTATGCAAACTCATGCATTTACACCAGTCGTGCGACTGAACTCATATGCATGGTTCAGTCGTGCGGTTTAGCCGTTCGCACACCTCAGTCGTACGACTGAAGTTCATCAACCTGTCCATTCGCATGACAGACTGGCTGTTCAATTCAAATTCAAGTTTTGACCAATTCTTAATATTAAACATCGTGTTTTGGTTCATTAGACTCACAATCACTCTATTTAGCACCTAACAACTTTGATTTTAATATTTTACTTAGTTATGTTAGGTTATTTGTCCAAACAAGTCTCGATTCTTGGTTTGAGCCGAATGTCCAGATTATGAAGTCAAATTGAGTGAAATAGAGGTGGATTGCACCGCATTATACCTGTATAATCAGTGCAAATCGTCAGTACACAGCAATCAATGGTATAGAATGATCAAACAAAATTTTGGCAGAGTAACGACGTGTCGTGCGAATTAGGGCAATTTTGGGAGTGATGAGTCTCTGCGACCGACTCCCCCTCTATTTATACTAAATCTGAGTTCAATCGTACGACTTGACCCATTCGCTCATTTCATTCGGGCGAATGGACCTCAATCGTGCGATTGAATCAGTCGTTTACCTTCAGTCATCCGACTGGAGTTCAGTCGTGCGCCTTGCGCATTCGCACACTCTCATTCGGCCGAATGGCTCATTCCTATAAGTCATTCGGTTGAATGGTCCATACTCATGTCCATTCGGCTAGGAAAGGCATGAGTATGGTCCATTCGTACGGTTGGTCCATACTCATGGTCCAGTCGTGCGAATGGGTCATACTCATGAAATTTTCTGACTTTATGACCATTTGGCATTTAAAACCTTTTAAACTATTGATTTAACATTATGAACATTTGATCATCTCAGACATGATCATTTTAACTTGAAAAAACTTTTGATCACCTCAGACGTGATCCTTTTAAACACTTTGTCACCTCAGACGTGACCTATTTACCTTTTTTAAAATACGTGTGGTCACCTCAGACGTGACCATTTTACCTTTTGAAAACACGTGTGGTCACCTCAGACGTGACCCTTTTAGGTGATTTACTTCCTTACTGAATTCCATGACGTAGTCCAATATTAAACAAACTGAATTGACTAAATTTAAATAAAATAAGAAACTTAAGCTGAAATACAAAACTAAACTTGTTTTTTTACCTTTTGTGAGGGTAAACCCTAAGATAGAAATCTAATGGATTCGGTTCCAGAATAGGTAGCTTCAATTTATTTTGACCATAACTGGACCAATTCATTTTGGAATCATACTGGCAAGTCAAGTCATTTAGGACATGTTATCAAAAACTTTTTGATGCTCACTTCTTGTATTTCATCCAGAGTCGTTAGCAAAAATAGGAAATCATACTGGTACTATTAGATCCCCACATTGATCTAGACTTTTAAGAATTGTAGCCACGATAATTGTCAGTATGCTGATCCTCTTAAATCCATACATAGACTTTTGACACATATTTGTGATAGTTTAAGGTTTAATTATTTCAACCAACATTTGTAGATCCCACGCTTATGTGGTAATCAACATTCCTCAGGAGCTTTTGAGCAGTCTACGGGTATTTTGACAAGAAGAGACTATTATTAGAGATTTCAAAGAGAAGCCAAGCCTCAGGTCAGTGCCATCGCACAGCAGAGAGGCGGCAAACAACAATGAATTCTAGAATATCTAGGTTATGCTTATCCTCAGGTCAGTGCCATCGCACAGCAGAGAGGCACACAACCTATCTTCTTGTTAGAGCATCTTTATTTTTCTTTTGCACATAACGCACCAACAACATAAGTTATTAGCTTGATAGCGTTTGCTTTTCATTTTTTTTCGTGCTTTGCTCTATTTATGGTCATTCGCTCACATTTATGGCGTTTATTTGCTCATCACCCCTTATTGGAATATTGTTGATTGTGTTAACAAGTGATAAGATGGGAACCCACAGTTAGTTGAACAACTTAGTTTGATCTTGAGATCACCAACCAAGTCTAATTATCTATTGTGTTGAATCTACCGACATATCATCTGTGGTCTAGCAACCTCTAGGTCTACTTTCGTTGTGTTACCTTAGTAGTAACCAGTTTTGTTATCATTTTTCCTTTTATATTGCTCAGACTACACAGACTTATACTTTGAATTTGACATCTTATCTAATTTAAACCTTTAAAGTCCCACTTGATTTGTTCCTGTGTACTATCATTTTCCAAAGTATTTGAATCGGTATCACAGATACGATCTACTTTCTATCAGCTAGCCTCTCATTCTCCCTCGTTTTTTTTAATGTTACTGGCTGACCTATTCTCCCCCTAAAATTCTAAAACCGTAACCGATTTACGCTTTTTAGGATTTTGAATAGACAACTAAATAACATGAATTTAATTTAAACAGAAAATAGAATAAATAAAGGAAATAAAAGGAAAAATATAAAAATGGACTAAATGCATCGGACTACACATGGTCATCATCTGGAATTACATCAGTTTTCTTTTTAACGCCATTGACCTCTAACAAATATAGAAAACGTGGATTGTCAAAAGCCTTTGTATAGAGGTCAACGCGTTGAAAATCAGTGTTTATTTTTACCACATCGATTAAATTCTTTTCAAAGCAGTCACGTATAAAGTGATATTTTATGCTGATGTGTTTGGTCTTAGGATGTTGTACCAGATTTTTAGTTACTGCAAATGCAGCAGAGTTATCAACAAAATAGGAGTAGAAGAGAAATTCAAACCGTAGTCCCGCATTTGCTGTTGAATCCAAATGATTTGTGAACAGCAACTTGCAGCAGCAACGTATTCGGCTTCACAGGTTGACAGTGCAACCGAGGTCTGCTTCTTACACTGCCATGTCACTAATCTCCTCCCAAAGAATGGACACCCTACTGATGTAGACTTGTAATTCATCTTGCAGCCACCGTAATCCGAGTCACTATATGCCGTGAGCTCAAAGTCATCATCATGAGGATACCACAACCCAAGTGTTGGAGTACCCTTCAGGTAACGAAATATCCTTTTGACCCCTATCAGATGGTTAACCTTTGGTTTTGCCTGATATCTTGAACATAGACATGTAGCATACATGATATCAGGTTCTGAGGCAATGAGGTACATGAGAGATCCAATCATTCCTCGGTACATGGTTGCATCGACCAGATCACCATTCTCATCGGGTGCTACATCATGGTTTGTAGCAAGTGGAGTCCCAGCTATAGAGGCATTCTCCATGTGATAGGATCGGATCTAGTTTGATCAATTAGATTAGAATTTGCAGCAGAATATAACACAAATTAGATCAAATTTAAGCAAGACAAGTATGAATATTCAATCACACTATGACGATTATAGAGAGAGGATTTTCTGCAAATGGAAGATTTTCATTCACGCAAATGCTTCGGTTACAAAAAAATTAGGTCAACATTCTTTTTATAAAGGAATGTGACATCAGTTGATGTCACTTGATAGTGACATCTAACTGATTTATACAAACTACTGAAAGTAAACTATTCTACTGAAGATGTCCACAACAGCTGAGGACATCTACACAAAAAGCTAAGTATAAACTACAATTACAACTACTGAAGTTATAACATCTGAAGTGTAAGAACTTCAGATGTTTTACAATAATAAAACTACTGAAAACAAACTACTGAAAAGTAAACCATCACAACTACTGAAAAGAACTACTTCAGTTGTTGTGACAACTTCTGAGAACTTGGTCTTCAGACTTTGTCTTCAGCATATTGTCTTCGGACTTTATCTTCAGCCTTTGTCTTCAGCAGATGTAGATCACTTCAGTTGTTATGATGTCTGTGGGACTTAAAGGTTTTCCTGATCTGGCTCATTGGTTCTTTTGGTCCAACAAACTCCCCCTGAACCAATGCAGCCAAAACCCTTTAAGATTATTGAAGTCCCACTTATTGGCAGAAACATTTTCTGGATCAGCTCAGAAATTTCCAAAATAAGCTCAGGCCAAGGAAGAGGTTTCAAAAATTTGATTGGAAAAGGATGAATGGGAACTCTGTATTGGGGAATTGGACACAGAGCTGTTACCCCAATCATGAAACCTACTTCCCAATGATGAGTCTGTAAGCCTCTCTAACATAGGCCTCAAGAAGAACAACTTTTTCTTCTATTGTGAGTTCTTCAGCTTCACTTTCAAAGAAGAACTCAGGCCCATAATATTCTGATAAGTATCTGACATTCTTTCCATTCTTCAGCTCCATAGTTGTTATTTCTCTGTATGCAAACTCATCAGGATGAGTACCTTCAAGTAACAGCTGGAGCTCATTTCTTCTTATTTCTTCAAGCTTCTTGTAAATTAACCCCTTCTTCACCATTTTGTTTTCTAATAAAGTTTGTGGAGTCATCTTAGTCTTGTAAGCTCGCTTGAAGTCATCAAGAATTTCCCAGGGTGACACTACAATGGCCAGCATTATCACAGCATCTACAGTCTTCTTTACTTGGCCATTCTATCTACTTGGAACATTCTTTTTATGAATTCTGTCACTAACTCTGGGATCAGGCCAAATTCTCACTCTCTCTTTCTGATATTGAAATGTAAATCTGAGAGCATACAACCTCTGAGCATGTTTCTTCATAGCTTGTATGGATGAAGACTAGGAAATTCCTTATCAACCATCCTTAACAGCTGCTCATCATGTTGTTTTTGCTGTTCTTCTTCTTCAATCTTTACTTTTACCATTTTCCTTTGGGTGTCAGGTGTGATTGTTGTTGGTTGACTCCTAGGCTCAGGCATCTTCATTTTAATCACAGCAAAGATTGGCATACTATCATCCTCATCATCATCTTCTTCTTCTTCCATCCTCAACACCCTTCTCTTCCTCTTAGGTGCATCATTGGTGGTTGATTGAGTGGGTTTCTTGGGTAAAGGAGTTGGTTTTGAAGGTTGTGAGGTTGGTTGTTTTGGTGAGGGAGATTGTAAAGGCTGCTCTATCATTTTGGTTATGAGGGAGGCTTTGGATAACTTTGCCATGTCAGACCTTTTCCCAGCACCGGCTTTATCAAGGGCTTCTATGATCAATCCTTTGTTGAAGGTTTCAGAAGAACAGATTTTGGTGGTTATCTCCAAAATGCTGTCTCTGGACCATGACTTCACTTCAATAATTGGTCTTCCCAAATGTTTTGACAAAAATCTGATCATAGCTTCCAACCTTTCCCTTTCTTTTTCATTGCAACTGGCCCATCTATTCTCAATCTCTTGAATCTCTAGCCGTCTGATCTCAGAGTCAAGTTGGGCAGTGTCAAAGCCTTATCTGAAGAGCTGATCAATGATCTTATCCATAGATCTGCTATGTTGCTCATCAGCTTCTTTGATCAGTTCTTCTAACTTCTTCTCATCCTTAGTCTGTTCAGCACTTTTCTTTCTCTTATAAGTGATTATCTCTTTTTCTTTCTTCTCTTTTGCTTCTTCCTCTTCAACTCTCTTTCTTTTGTCTTCTTTTACTGACTTAGACTCCCCCTTTTTGGTTCCATTAGGTTCAGGGGTTTGAATGTCAGAAAGTTTCTTGGAAACAGCATCATCTACTAGGGTTTGAAGATTTAAGGAAAGCCTCTCATCAATGGTTTGATGTACAATGGTAGTGATGATTGGAGTGATGAGAGGTAAGGAGGATTGAAATGCAGCAACCATTTGCTCAAAGGGGTTCTGTCCCTGAGAAATAGTGCCTGAAACAGAGGCTGGTGGCTTAGTTGTTGAGAGTGGCTCAGTGTTTGGGAAAGCTTCAAAAGAAGCTGCCATCTGTGGGTTAATTGGGGCAGATGGACTTGATTCTTGAGACATATTGGCAAGCAGTTCTTGTAGTCTGCATACCTCAGCCTCAAGAATGGTGTTTTGGGCTAGAACATCTAAGAAAAAGCCCAGGTCATCATCAGGCTTTGCTGAATCAGCTGACCTCCTGAGTAAATCAGGATGAACATGTGTTGAGTGTAGATTAGTATTCACATGTGCCCCTATGTCTTGGAACTGGGGACTTCCTGCCTCAGGATTAAGTCCTTCATTGGCAGTTGCCTCTGGTGAGGTCTTAGAGATGATACCACCTTCATCCTGTTCATGTGCTGAAACAGGAGAAGAGGTAGCCTCACCAGATGTTCGAATCTCCTCCTCTACACCGGGAGATTGAACTTTGTAATCCCTGTGCTGTGGGTTGTCAACCACATTATAATCCTCTCCCTCAACTGTTGAGGTTTTCCCAGTGATAATAGGTTTCTGGGGAGGGGTAGAGGAATGTAGTTGAGTCAGCACTTGTGCAATAACTGCAGTTGGGCTTGTAGGGGTGGTTTCAGTGGGAGATAAAGGTGAAAAGGATTGCACCTGGGGTGAATGGTGCTCTTCAATGGCAATCTTCTCAAGTGAAAGAGATTCCAGTAATGTGGTTTCCCCAATTTTGGTTGCATCAGGATCCTGTTGAGAGGATACCTGAGCGGTTTCAGCTGGTAGAGTCTTGGAAACTACAAGGGGATCACTACCAGTAGTTTCATCTTGCGTTTGTGTTGCAGGGGCATCATCAGGGGACTCAACTCCCTGAGTAGCCTTTTTGGTTTGCTTAGACTTTGGTTTGGAGGGGACTTTAGATCTGGAGGTGGAGGCTGTGGGTTCCCTCTGCTTGGGTTTTAGCAGTTTGGCAGCCTCTTTGAGTTGTGGGTTTGAGTTGTGCCTGGAGTATATTTCTGGCAAAACTACCATAGCAGGGACTCCAAGGCCAACAAGGCCATCAGATTTTAATTGATTAATAATTATGGCCATAAGAAACCTTGGATATAATATCCATCTGTTAGCCACAGGTTTCATTGCCAGATCTTTTAATTCCAAAAATATTATTTCAGAAAAATTTAAACTTTGGCGTTCAAGGATAGAATACAATACATGTTGCCACCTGGATGACATTTGATCCCATGAAGATGTTTTGGGGGCAAGACAGACATTGATCATATGAAAGATGAGACGTTCAGCATCATGGAAGTGCTTCTTCATAATAGTGGTAGCACTTAGGTCACCCTCATATCCATGGTTAATAAATGATAAATCAATGGTGCCTTTGGGATATCTGGTGACATAGATGGCATCATTCAGGTCTAGGGTTTGGGGAATGATATCAGAAGTGATGACCACCTTCTTCTGGTTGACAAACGACTGGAGAGTGATCGAGTCATCATTCTCATCAGTATGGACAGTGACGTTTGTCCAGAATTGGCGAAGGGTATCCGGATAGATGGTTAGATTTAGAAGAAAAGCGGTTTGATACTGGGAATCAACCATCAGATCAATGACAGCATCAAACTTAGTCCAAAAGGCTGATTTGGTGAGGTAAGCAACACAATTGTGTCAAGGTTTGAGTTGCATGGTCGCCATTAATGAAAGATGAAAGTTTGGAAAACGACTTATGAAAAGGTTGAAGTTAGGGTTAGGTATTTATAGGTTATGAAGCGGCTGAAGGAAAACAACTGAAAGTTTTGGTGTGAGTCATCAGTTGTTTTTGGTTTTAACTTTCAGATGTTGGAAACAACTGAAGACTTGGTGTTAGTCATCAGTAGTTTTAAACTACTGAAGACTTGGTTTTGGCTTCAGTTGTTTTGAAATGAAACAGCAGTTGTTGTCGTCAATTCACAAAGTTCAGTTGTTTCAATGACCTTAACACTTACTCAGCAGATTATCTGATTTTCAGATGTTTCATTGGTCATCAGTACTTATCTATTAGAAAAGACATCAGTAGTTTTAACTACATCAGTACTTTTCAACAAATAAAGTACTTCAATACGTTTAAGTAATATAGTCTTCAGTAGTTATAAAAACTGCTGAAGATAAAATAACTTATCAGCACTTATTTTTGACAGCTGTATACTAATGCTCATCAGTACTTATTAACTAAGAGCATCAGTAGTTGTCAAATCATTCTAGCTGCAGCATACCAAGCCTAAGCACAAGATTTTGGAAAGTTACACTGTCCAAAGGCTTAGTAAATATATCTGCAAGCTCATCAGCACTAGGCACAAACTTTGGATCAATCAGACCTTTTTCATAACAATCCCTGATAAAATGATGTCTGATCTCAATATGTTTGGTCCTAGAATGCTGGACAGGATTCTTAACAATACAAAGAGCTGAAGCACTATCCATCAGTAAAGGAGTCTTAGTCTCTGTAATGTCATAATCCAATAATTGATTTTGAAGCCAGAGTACCTGAGATGTACAGCTTGCAGCAGCAATGTACTCTGCTTCAGCTGTGGATGTAGCAACTGAAGTTTGTTTCTTACTCTGCCAAGAAACTAAACAATTGCCTAGAAATTGGCATCCACCAGAGGTTGATTTTCTGGTTAACTTACACCCTGCATAGTCACTATCAGAGAAAGCAACTAATTTGCAAGAGTGCCCAGTGGAATACCAAAGTCCTAGAGATTGAGTTCCTTGCAAATATCTAAAGATCCTTTTGACTGCAATCATATGGGATTCTTTAGGTGCAGCCTGAAATCTAGCACAGACACAAGTTGCAAACATAATGTCTGGTCTAGAAGCTGTAAGGTACATCAAGGAACCAATCATACATCTGTAAAGAGTTTCATCAACTGCTTTACCTTTCTGATCAACATCCAGTTGTGTGTTGCTGCACATGGGAGTAGAACAGGGCTTACAGTTTTGTAAATCAAACTTGGTCAACAAATCCTTTGTGTATTTTGACTGATGAATGAAAGTTCCATCAGCCATTTGTTTGATTTGCAAACCCAGAAAGAACTGTAATTCTCCCATGGCACTCATTTCAAACTTTTGTTGCATCAACTTAGTAAAGGCATCACACAACTGTGGATCAGAAGATGCAAAAATAATATCATCTACATAGATTTGAACAAGGAGCTTATGCATGCCTACTTTCTTAATGAAAAAAGTTTTATCAATGGAGCCTCTAGTGAAATTATTTTGAAGAAGAAAGTTAGATAGTGTTTCATACCAGGCTCTGGGAGCTTGTTTTAACCCATAAAGAGCCTTATCAAGTTTATACACCCAATCTGGATGTTTATGATCTTCAAAACCTGGTGGTTGACACACATAAACTTCTTCTTTTATTTTACCATATAAAAATGCACTTTTGACATCCATTTGAAAAACTTTAAGATTATGGAAAGCAGCATAAGCTAAGAACAATCTGATTGCCTCCAGTCGGCTACAGGGGCAAAGGTTTCATCATAATCAATACCTTCTTCTTGTGAAAACCCCTGTACAACCAGTCTGGCCTTGTTCTTGACAATTTGACCTTTTTCATCAGTTTTATTCCTAAACACCCATTTAGTGCCTATTGCACACTTACCTTGGGGTAGAGGAACCAGTTCCCACACTTGCTGCTTTTGAAACTGAAGAAGCTCAAACTGCATGGCTTCAACCCATCCAATTTCTCTTAATGCAACATGATAGTTCTTTGGCTCTTGCTGACTGATGAAGAGAGCATAGAGACAGAAATTGGACAATTGACTTCTAGTTGAAACACCAGCATTGATGTCACCAATGATCTGAGACATGGGATGATTCTTCAGTTCTTGGTACTCAATAATATATGTGCAAGTGTTTGTAGGGGATTCAGCAGTAATAGATGTTGATTCAGACTCTTGAAACCTAGAATGAGATGGTAGTTCAAATGAAGTAGAGGATTCAGAGATTTCATCAGCATTTGTTGTGGATGGAACTGCTGAAGCTACAGGAACATCAAGTGTAGTAGACACAGGCAGATGATCACTACAACTTGCATTTATACCACCAGATGGAGATGATGGATCCTCAGAAACAGCAACAGATGGAGACTGATATGGAACATATTGCAGTATGTCCAAATCAAATAACTCCACAGGATTTTGAGGAATTTTGTCTTTTGGAGATTCATTAAACTTGACATGCAAAGTTTCTTCAACTATCTTTGTTCTGCAATTAAAAACTCTGTATGCCTTGCAAGTAGATGAATACCCAACAAAATACCCTGCATCCACCTTTGATTCAAACTTCTGAAGTGGATTCTTTGTGTTAAGAATATAACAGGGACACCCAAATGCTCTA
Organism: Flaveria ramosissima; assembly: GCA_025215565.1. Taxonomy (NCBI): domain Eukaryota; kingdom Viridiplantae; phylum Streptophyta; class Magnoliopsida; order Asterales; family Asteraceae; genus Flaveria; species Flaveria ramosissima. Next base: position 40,093,907 of record CM046031.1, read on the forward strand.
AAGAATGAAATTAGAGGGGCCAAATGATGTAATAACTCATAAGGAGTCTTCATCAACCTCTGATTTACTAACACCCTATTTTGTACATAGCAAGCTGTGTTGACAGCTTCAGCCCAAAAGGTTAGTGGCAAACCAGAGTCAGCCAACATTGTCCTTGCGGCTTCAATAAGGGTCCTGTTCTTTCTCTCCACCACTCCATTTTGTTCAGGAGTTCTTTGAATGCTATATTGCCTCTTGATTCCCTTAGATAAATAGAATTCATCAAGAGTGTGATTTCTAAATTCTGTGCCATTATCACTTCTCACACACCTGACTGGAAGTGAATACTGCTTTTCCACATACAACACAAAGTAAATGATGATTTGGGCAGCCTCATCTTTTGAATGTAAGAAGAAAGTCCATACATATCTGGAATAATCATCCACAATTACCAGACAGTATTTTTTCTTTGCCATACTCATCACTCTTACTGGACCAAAAAGATCCATATGCAGTAATTGCAAGCAGGCAGTGGACTTTGGTTCTTCTATTGGAGGGAATGAAACTTTGTGTTGCTTTTCTTTTAAACAAGCAGGACAGTTGTCATCACATTTGAACTCCTTCAATGGCAAACCTCTCACTAAACCATGATGAATAAGCTGGTTCATGTTTTTAAGATTCACATGACCAAGCCTTCTATGCCATAGTTCAGATTCCTGAGGAGAGGCCTTAGAGAACAGACATGGATGGCCTTTTAGATCAATTTTCTTTGATAAATCTAAGGCATATACTCTTCCAATCCTGTTGGCCTTCAGGAGAGTATATTCATCCAATATCTTGTCAATCCTTTTCAGAACTTTGGAAGACAGAATCCGACAGTTCTGACTTGTGAAAAGTGCAACATGCCCTTTATCACACATTTGACTGACACTCAACAGGTTGTACTTGAGGTTCTCCACATGGTTAACATCATCAAATCTTATCTCACCATTTGACACAAAACCTTTGCCGATGATGTAACCCTTAGCATCATTACCAAAAGAAACAAATCCCTTCTTTCCTTGAGAGTAATCATGAAGAAGAGAGCTGCTCCCTGTCATATGCATAGATCCTCCACTGTCTACATACCAGATGCTTCTTTGGCATGCTGAAGAACCCTGCATTTTGCACAAGAAATTAGTTAGCCTTTGAGACCCAAACCATTTTGGTTTTGGGTCTGTTTTCATCAACAGATTTTACACTAACTGATTTTTCATGATTGACAGCCTTTGAAGGTGGAGATGGTGCTGAAAAGGATTCCTGTGATTTTGGCTTAGTTTTCCTTTTCAGTGGTTTAATCACAGATACATCTAATTGGTTAACTCTCCCCAACAGATGTTGAACCATCATAACAAGTTGTGTCTGATTGGTTGTCAAAGCCTTCAGCTCAGCTGACACATCAGTACTTGTTGTTGATTTGTTCTTGTGATTCACCAAATCCTCCTTTTTGAAAGACACAGACTTAGTCTGGGTTTTTGATATTCCATGAGGAATATTTTCAGTTGTTTTGTGATAAACCCCTTCCTTCTTTTTAGCTTTTTGGAAAAACGTTGGGTTATCAGATTGAGATGCTTGTGGTACAAACTTGGTTTGAAACTCATCTTTCATTTTGTTCATTTTCTTTTTAATGATTTTATCGTTGTTGATTTTAAACCCTTGTTATACCAACATTCATCAGTGAGATGATTAAACAGACCACATATTTCATATGGCTTTTTCTTCATTTTTTGTTGATCAACTGCTTAAGATGATGAAACTACTGAAGATTTGTTCTTCAGTACTTTTTTCCTTTCAGTACTTATGGTAAGTACTGAAGGATTTGTAACAACTGAAGATTTGTTCTTCAGAAGTTTTCTATTAATACTTTTGGATTTCTTGATAGACCTTTCAGCAGTTGTCAAACCATGCTTGTTTTCATTTGGTTTGAAATGCTCTTCAGGTGTTGTGACTTGCCCTTCAGTACTTTGAATACTTTGTGGAACAACACCTGAATTGCTCAGTTTCTCTTTGATCATGTGTTTAGAAGCAGTGAGACCATCAGCAATTTGATTAGCTGAGGTAATAACACTGACTTCATCCTCTGATTTTGAATTATCACTTGAGGATGAGACACATGATGATGTGGTTTGGGAATTACATTCACCTTTAGATTTTACTTCTAGCTTGGGAGTAAAATCTGTAGGAGGTATAGTATGATTATACCCAATCCCAAACTTCACATTTGAAGCTGTTTGCTTACTGAGAAGCATTTCAAACCCCTTGCATGATGTTACCCAACGTTCACAATTAACTTGAGTAGCTGCAAGTGTTTCTTTGAGATTCTTATGATTCTCCAAAATGACCTCTACCTTTGCTTTTTCATCAGTGATTTGGCATTTTAATTTGTAAATCTCCTCATCTTTTTCTTTTAAAACAGACTCAAACTCAGCTTTTCTTTTGGAAATCACTTTCTCTAGGTTAAGATTTTGATTAATTAAGGCTACATTTGCTTCCCTAATTGAAACAAAAGCAGCTATGCATGACTCAGAACATAACTTGGCCTTAGCCTCAGAAGATACCTGTGGTACCTGTGATGATGAAGTATTTCCATCAGCAGACTCCAGGGCCATAAGAGCAAGATTTCCAAAAGGATTTTCACCATCATGTTGACCAGCACTAGAGAACAATTGTTCAGAATATCCAGAAATATCATCTGGTAAGCTGCTCCAGTCAACAACCTCAGGTGTGAAGAAGCTTTGATGAGATTGAGATTGAGATTGTTGATTCAATTGAGATGGTTGAGGATCAGGTAGGGCATGTGGTTGTTGAGCCATGGGTACAGGAACCTGACTAGACTGAGGCATGTAAAAACATGGATAAGGATATGGCATTGGACCTTGAGGAACAAAAAATGCAGGAGATGATTGAATTTGTGAATGATGATCAGAACTGGTAGAATGTTTCCCTTTGGTTTGTGAGCTATTGCTTGGAAAAGTCACAAAGGGTGCAGATGAGTTAGATCCAGATGATCTACACTCTCTTGCAAAATGTCCAAGTCTATGGCACTTGTGACATCTCAACTTGCTCTTATCAAAACCAACTTTGGTTTTTCCAGAGAGACCAGGGAATTTTCTACTTGTCCTTTTGTAAAACTTTTGAGATCTGATATTGAATAATGCCATTTGGCTCAAAATATCCATCTCTTCCAGATCATCATCAGCAATTCCTTTCAAATCATCCATCAAAAAGCACAAATTATCAATACTAGACCCTGAACTACCATCAACACTAACAAAAGCATGATCTCCACTGTTTGAAGAGAAATCTATATGCTCATCATAAGAACTTTCTGATGCAGCATATTCTGACTCATGACCAACCAGAGCAGTATTTCCTGGTACAAAGTCATCAGTGAGCTTTCCAGATGAAGCCAGTTTCCTTTTCTGTTCTATCTCTCTTTCAAACGTTAATAGTTTCCCATGAAGTTGGGTAAGAGATAGAGTGTCCAGATTTGCACTGGAGCATAGGACAATAGTATATGTGTCCCATCTCTCAGGCAGGGATCTGTTGTTCATCTGACTGTTTGTATATTCATGTTGAACCATTTTTAGCTCAGATATCAAACAGGAAAATCACTCAAACTGTTAAGTTAGTGACTCACCCTTTCTATGAGAGAATGTCTCATATTGCTGGGCAAGGATCTCTCTATTGTTTGCTAAGACCTCATCAGTTCCTCCAAATTGTTCTTTCAGAGCAACCCAGAGATCATGAGCAGTTTCATGATGCATAAGTCCAGAGTAGAATTCATTAGGCAGTGCCATGGCCAGAATTCCATGGGCTTTAGCATCAATTTCAAACAGTTTCAGATCCTCATCTGAATATTGCTCCTTCTTCTTCGGAACCATCTCATTGGTTTCCGAATTACTCACCATAGGCTTATATGGTCCATGAACCACTGACTTCCAACAACCTGAACTGTTAACAGACAGGTGATGGAGCATTCGGCGTTGCCATATATTATACTCACTCCTAACAAGCATCGGAGGCTTTGTTGAGGAGCCAGTATTGTGAGGATCATTGATTGATGTAGTCATTTTCACCAATTCAAACAAATTCAATGAAATTTTAATAAGTCTAGCTCAAAACTCAACAAAACAATTTCAATCTCAAATTAATTGACCGGAAGCAACAGAAAATCAAACTCTATAACCAATTCTTGCAAATTTGCTAATTCGATCAAACTTAGATATCAAAAGAGCAGTTTCAATGATCAATTGTTAAATCGATCAATCATTAACCAGCTCTAATACCATTTGATAGGATCGGATCTAGTTTGATCAATTAGATTAGAATTTGCAGCGGAATATAACACAAATTAGATCAAATTTAAGCAAGACAAGTATGAATATTCAATCACACTATGACGATTATAGAGAGAGGATTTTCTGCAAATGAAAGATTTTCATTCACGCAAATGCTTCGGTTACAAAACAATTAGGTCAACATTCCTTTTATAAAGGAATGTGACGTCAGCTGATGTCACTTGATAGTGACATCTAACTGATTTATACAAACTACTGAAAGTAAACTATTCTACTGAAGATGTCCACAACAGCTGAGGACATCTACACAAAAAGCTAGGTATAAACTACAATTACAACTACTGAAGTTATAACATTTGAAGTGTAAGAACTTCAGATGTTTTACAATAATAAAACTACTGAAAACAAACTACTGAAAGTAAACCATCACAACTACTAAAAAGAACTACTTCAGCTGTTGTGACAACTTCTGAGAACTTGGTCTTCAGACTTTGTCTTCAGCATATTGTCTTCAGACTTTGTCTTCAGCCTTTGTCTTCAGCAGATGTATATCACTTCAGTTGTTATGATGTCTGTGGGACTTAAAGGTTTTTCTGAACTGGCTCATTAGTTCTTTTAGTCCAACACCATGTCAAACCGAATGAGAATGTCTCCTACATATTTGGTCTGATGTAGGAAAATCCCTTTTGGTGTCTGATCCACCTGTAACCCGAGAAAGAATTTCATCTCTCCCATGGCACTCATCTCAAATTCAGCCTTCATTACTGCTTCAAACTCTTTACATAAATCTTCGTTCTTTGACCCGAAGATGATATCATCAACATAGATTTGAACAAGCAGCAAATCACCATCTTTCTCTTTGATAAACAGTGTGCAATCAATAACACCTCTGCGAAATCCATGTTTCATAAGGTGAGTCGAGAGTTTCTCAAACCAGGCCCTTGGAGCTTGATGAAGCCCGTATAAAGCCTTGTCGAGTTTGTAAACTCTGTCCCAATGATATGGATCTTCAAATCCCTAAGGTTGACTGACGTACACTGTCTCTCGGATTTCACCATGAAGGAATGCACTCTTCACATCCAATTGATAAACTTTAATCTTCATATACGATGCATAGGCAAGGAAGATGCGGATGGCTTCCATTCTTGCCACAGGTGCAAACACTTCATTGTAATCTATTCCCTCGACTTGTCGAAATCCTTGAACTACAAGTCGAGCCTTGTTCCTGATAATGACACCTTGGTCATCCTTCTTGCATTTCAAGACCCATTTGGTGCCAATGACCTTAGCACCCTTAGGTCTATCCACCAGAGTCCATACGCCTAACTTCTTAAACTGAAGAAGTTCTTCTTGCATGGCACTCACCCATGCCTCATCATTCAGTGCTTCACTGACGTATTTTGGCTCAAACTGCGAGACAAAACAACGATAAGCACTGTCATGAATGTATCCTTTTTCCATTACAGAGGCATAATCAGCTGAGTACAGCTGATTTTTGGTCTGCACTCCTGATCTAACATCCCCAATGACATTGTCCAGGGGATGATAGACATTTAACCGTGATCCTGGAGTGGTGGGAACAACTACCTCAGAGTCAAGATTATGAACGCTTGGTTCAGTATCTGAGGTAGTAGGAGTTTGAGGTTCCGAAGTTGCAGAGGCATCACTGTTAGATGCTTGTGGACTTGCAGGAATTGGAACCTGTTCCTCCTGATTGTTCTGGTCATTTTCCACAGCTTCATCTTCTGAGGAGGAGTCACTTGCTTCGAGTGCTCCCCTAGAGTGGTGAGACGAGTCACCTTGTGAACCAGATGCTGTTGAATCTAGTGACGGTGAATTCAAAACATCATACATCATCCTAGTTGCTAACTCTTCGTCAGAAGTGGAGATAGGTATGTTGAAGGACTTGAAGAATCCATCATAGTCGAAAAAGAAGGTGAGTCCTTTTCCAGCAGGTGGGGTGGTGAATCTTTGAACATCAACATTACACCACACTTCTACTAGACCCATTGAGTTGTTGTAAACTCTCTTGTTCGGTATGTTGTATCCTAGGAAGATACCTTCTTCAGCCTTCTCGCTGAATTTTCCCTCCTGAGTCTTCTTCAGTAGGGTGCACGGTGCGCCAAACGGTTCGAGATACTCTAGATTAGGTTTACGTTGTTGTAGTAACTCGTAACATGTCTTGCCATGGCGTTTGACTACCAGAACTCGATTTAACGTGTAACACGCATTTGCCACTGCCTCATTCCAGAATTGGATAGGCAGTTTCAAGCTGTGATTCTTTCTCTCAGCAACACCATTCATCTGAGGCGTGTAGGCAGAAGTGAACTGGAGCACAATTCCTTTTTCCTTGCAGTAGGCCTCCATCCACTGATTCTTGAACTCGGTTCCGTTGTCTGAGCGTACCTGTCTTACCTTCAGCTTGTAGAGAGACTCGAGTGTGGTTACTAATTCCTTGAAAGACTCAAATGTTTTTTATTTTGATTTCAGAAACATTACCCAAGAGAATCTTCAGTAGTCATCAGTAACCACATAGCAGTACAAGTCGCCTGTAATGCTTCTTGTACTGACTGGACCAAACAGATCCATGTGAAGAAGTTCAAGAGGAAGCTCGATGGAATGAACTTTCTTTTCCTTATGAGACTTCTTCGTCTGTTTGCCTTTCTTGCACGCCACACAGAAATCCGAAAGTTGGAAATTTTTGACGTTAACTCCTCTCACTAGATCATTCTGGATCAAGTGATTCATCTTCCGTGGATTAATGTGTCCCATTCTTCGATGCCAGGAGATGGAGTCCTTTTCAGTAGCTTTTCATAAGAAGCACTGAACTTCATGATCTGTTGTGGAAGCCGTTGAAAGATCCAAGACATAAAGATCTTCATATCTTGAAGCTGTCATCAAAACTTGGTCCTCTGGAATCACATAGTCCTTTTTCAGGACATAGCACTTCTTGTTGTCGAATACAACCTTAAAGCCTTTGTCACATATTTGGGAAATAGAAAGTAAGTTGTTTTGAAGTTGTTGAACGTAGTTCATTTTATCAAACTTTACTTTCTGATTTCCCACTTCCCCTTGAGCTGTGATATACCCTCCTTTGTTACCAGCAAATGAAACATGCCCTCCTTTTATTTGTTTGACGTTTGATAAGAGTGCCATGTTCCCTGTCATGTGCCTGGATGCTCCGCTATCTACAATCCACGTGTTGGTTTCAGCACTGTAGCGAACACCCTGCACATTCAATTTAAAACATTGGTTAAGGTTAGGAACCCAAGCCTTTACTGGCTTGGGTTTCCCAGAGGCATCACACATCATGAATTCAACCCATTGACCTTTAGATGGTGAAGGAAGCTCAGGTGTCTTCTTGTCCTTATTATCAGACACAGAGGTTGACTTTTCTTTCCATAAGCCAGATTTATGTAAGGCCTGTTTGTGATAAACAGACGACTGGCTAATGGGTTGAACTTTAGGTTCACTAGCTCTTCTAGGTGGAGTCAATGAGCTCCTCTAAGAAGACATAGGTTTTGATTCTTGAAGTTCAACTTTCTTCCTAGGTGTCTGATAGTAAGGACAGTAAGAAGCAATGTGTCCACACTCTCCACAGTTGTAGCATGACCTGCTATCAACTTTATGATTGAACTGTCTTTGTGGAGACGTGTGTGACGCCCGAGTGACATTGTTCTGTTTGGGTTTTGACTCTACTTCTTTTGATGTTTTATCTTGTTTAACAAACTTAATTGTTTTAACATTCTTAACATCTTTTCCATTTTGTTTATCTGGACTTTGACATGAAACTCGTGATTGGTTAACATTAATAGTCTTTTTAGGTTCAGATTTGACTTTGTTTGACCTAGACTTTATATTAACCTTTTCAAACTCTTTTTCCAGATTAACACAAGGCATTTTACCTTTTGCCTTTGAAGTGGCCTCCTTTTGTTTAGTTCCAGATTCATTTAAAGTACATGAGGATCTGGATCACTTACAAGAGGAGTAGACACCACATGATCCTTGATTGGATTGTTATTTATTGGTTTACTCTTAGTGTTCATCAAGGTCTCAGGTGGTGGTGGAACCACTTTATATCCCAAACCCTCCCCATTGTTACGCTCTCTCACTAAGTGTTGGACAATATGAGATGAACTTGTCCAACTATGCAGTTTTTGCTTTAATGAATTGACTTCTACTTCTAAAACTGCTTTTTGTTTCTTAATGTCTTCTAGGGAGTTAAGATAGTACCTAATGTCATTAGCTTGGTTAAAGGCTACTACTTCTGTTTCCCTAAGTTGTTTATTCAATAGGTCTATTTTTTCTTTGTAACTATGTTCATTTTATTTTAAAACTCTGTTTGCCTCAATGCACAGTTGCAAATCCTTTACTAAGCTATCATTATGATCTAATAACCTAGCAAATTTCAGATCTATGCTTTCCCTAAATTTATTACAATCAGAACAAGTATGATTATTGAAAAGTTGGTCAGTAGTACTTACCTGAGAAGGTTCAGATGAATCAGCCATCAAAGCAGAGTCTGGTGTTTCTGGTTCTGGTGATTCTGACGTTGTTGTAGTTGTCCCTTCTTCAGGCTTGTAGTTGACCTCAGTTGCAGTCTCTTCAATGTTTGACATCGCGAGTTCCACTGCAATATCTCCTTCACTCGCTGAATCATCATCTAAGTCCTCCACACTAGCAATATTGGATTCTCCCGGAGAGACAAACCGAAAGCTCCAGTCCTGTCCCTCATCATCATGAGCAGTCAATGAAGTAGGACTGCTAGTTGGCTTATCTTGATGAGTGAAGGACGAGAATGGATTCCCGTTTCCAGTTTTCTTGGGCTTCACACACTCTCGTTTGAAGTGCCCCTTTTCTCCACAATTGAAACAGGTTACCTTGCTCTTGTCAAAACCAAAGGTAGTGTCCTTAGTAGCAACCAAGTTTTGTCCGGTCTTCTTGACAAACTTCTTAGCTCTCCGGACAGCACTTGCTAAGGCCCACATTATATCCATCCTTTCCAGCTCGGTCTCATCTACCTACTCGTAGTCCTCGTCTGCCAGATGGCAGTTTCCAATTTCCCCAGCAACAAGTCCATTATAGGAGTGGACTACAGCTGCTAAGAGATCCATGTTCTCTCTTGCTACTTCTACCGTCACATTACCGAAATTCTTGGTCTTCGGTCTTGTAGCATTTGCTTCAGATGCACTGTATTGGGTACTAGACGACCCTGACGTTTCTGACCCTGAAGTAGAGGCTTGTGAAGGACCAGATGAGCTTGACATAAAAGATGTCTGAAGTGGTGCTCCAGACGTCTTGACTTGTGGAGTCGTGTTGTACAGTGCCGGATTCTGAGTATACGAAGACTTTTGAGCTCTGTACTTCATCCTTAATGCTTCCTCTCTCAGCTTCAGAATGAAATCATTTATGTCCAACTTCTCTAGCATACCATTCTGTCTGAGATTTGATACAAAAGAAGCCCATTTTTCTGGCAATCCATCTGCAAAGTTCGACACTTTGTCCTCCATGGTCGTTGTGACACCATGAGTGTGCAGCTCACTCATCAAGTGGTAGAATCTATCAATGACATCATCCAAACTCTCATTACCCATCGATGAGAAGTTGTCGAACTCTTTCTTCAACTCTTTAACTTTTATAGCTTTCAATGACACATTCCCGTCATACCGTTTCTCCAGCTCATCCCATAGCTTGTTTGCTTGCTTGTTCTCAGAAAATTGATGGAAAATGTCCTTAGGAATTGACTGAGTAAGCAAAGCATAAACCCTCTTTTCAGTATTGTATTTGACTTTTTGTCCATCAGTCATGCCACCTAGTGTAAGTTTGACTCCATCAGCACCTACTGGCATACTATACCCCGTCTCAATAGCTTCCCACATATTTGGATCCACTCCATTTAAGTATATCTCGAAACGTTGCTTCCAGTGTGGGAATTCATCTAACGTGATTAGCTTAGGGGGTTTGTTGTGATTCCCTACTTCACTCTCCAGTAGCAGTAAATTCTGAACACGTGAGTCTTTCCCTGCTGTAAATGCTGAATACTGGTCCTCCATTGCGATTAACTTTAGTCTTTGAAACAAACTGTTTTACTTGTGCGAATGGAGCTGTGCGATTGGGCTATTCGTGCGATTGAACAATGCGAAAGGTTCAATCGTGAGACTCAACTAATGCGGATGGTCCAGTCGTGCGAATGAACTAATGTGGTTGAACAATGCGAACAGTCTGCTCAGTCGTACGAATGAAGGTACGAATGAGTCCAATCATGCGTATGAGGGATGCGAATGTGTCCAGTCGTGCGATTGAGTCAATCGTGTGACTGAAGCTACTGGATTTCGAAAATTTCTGGACGGCTAGGGTACGTCTGGAGTCGAAGTGATATCAATTGTTACGTTTTTCCATGAATTAGGTGGTATTTATAGGTTAGGGTTGCTCATTCGGGCGACTGAACCATTAGTATGGTTCAGTCATGCGATTGAGCCATGCGGTTGATCCATTCGCATTACTGAGTGTTCAGTCGTGCGACTGAGCCAATCTCATGTTACAATCATACAACTGATCCAGTCTCCTGGTTCAGTCGTGCGACTGAGTCATTCGCATGAAGTTGTTCATGCGTATGGTCCATTCGCATGGGCCGTTCGCATGAGCACTTCATATTACTAAGTTTGAATGTATTCATTAATCATTACATTATCAAGATTCATTCAAATAACCATAAACCTATATAATCAAGTTAATATGCGTTAAACAACTCATTAATGAAATATTAAACATTATAAACACAACCAAACATTTTCATTTCATTAAGTACCCAACTATTACATAAGCGTAAGACACTAAAGACATATTACATTCAGTTCAGAAACTAGGGACACATGTACCTACAGATGTGACTTTACATGGTGTGATTATTATGATGAACGTAAAGTATTATCTTAACGAAGTGAAAGATTTAAGATAATGAAAGTGGAACATAATGAACGAATAAAAAGCCTTGCAAGCAAATGAAAGGAGGTTCACAACTCATTGAGAGTTGTTAGCTCAACTGTGTGTGTCTACAGCGTGCGATTTTGGCTAACTCATAAGGGTTCATACACACAGTAAGAGTTCAATCTCGGTGACTGCTCCATAAGAGTTCACACACACAGGGGGAGTCTGTCCTAGTGACCATTCCATACGTGCGATATGGGTTCCTTGTCGCTTAACCCTAGATGAAATTGCTTGGTGCTCTAGAGGGGGGTTAAGTACATGACAGGATCTAGATAGAAGTGAAAAGATAATAAATGTACAAAAAGTGAGATAAGTACGAAATGTGCGAAACATGCGATATGTACGAAACGAACGATGACGAATATAATAATTATTATCTTGATGTATGTATGATGTGTAATCATGTGCGATAGTAAAGAAAATGTTCTAACGGATGAAAGGTAATATAATGTTTTTATAAAACTAGAACTCACTCAGCAACGCTGACTTTTTATGCATTTTCCAGTTGGCAGGTAAATGTTGATGAGGATGTCACGAGGCGGCTACTGGGCTTATTTTGGATGGCATCCATTTTTATAATGCTTTTGTGATGTAATGCAACAAGTATTTTGTAGTTCGATAATGATGTATTATTTTGCAAAAGCTTTTATTATGAAATGAAATGTTTGTTTTATTGTTTCCGCTGCAATGATTTATTTAAGTTAATGTAAATATATGTTTTATGTGCGATGAATGGCCAGGTGTAAACGTCCCGGGAACGGGGCCTTACAAGTTGGTATTAGAGCCAAAGTTTAAGTGAAACGGGTAAATTTTCAAAAAAAACCTTAACTTAAACTGAGAATGGGACTAAGGGAAGGGATGCCAGTCCGAGTAGCTGTGTGCCATCAGGTATTTTCTTAATGTTTAACCGGATCAGATGCGCATGTTATTTGGTTTAGATGCCTTTAGTAGATTTAGATACTGATGTAGTCAGGATAGGAAATGCTTGGGGTATGAAGAGTAAAGTAAGTGGCTAATCACAACTGGTGACTGAGGTAATTAGGGCGGTGAAGGAGACGACCATGTTTGGGCTGTGGTTGAGGGAGTTCAACAGGTTATGCAGACGATTCTGCCGTCTATGGTGACTGAGGTAATTAGGGCGGTGAAGGAGACGACCGTGATTGAAGTGAACAAGAAGGGTAGCAGCGACAAGAATTGGAACGGAAAGCGGGTTGAACGTGGGGGTTACACTCCAAACAACAAGGTTGCCAGGACGGATGACCGGCGTGTAGCTTCGTCCGGTGTGGAGATGAGGAAGTGTGGTAAGTGTGCTAAAGGGCATACTGGAGAGTGTAGGTGGGGATCAAACCTCTGCTTCAAATGTGGGAGGCCCGGTCATCTGGCAAAGAATTGTGGGGTGAAGAGGTGTTATAACTGTGGTAGAAAGGGTCATATAAGTAGAGACTGCAAGAAGCCGAGGGACGAGAGTTTTTGGGCAAGGAGGATGACTGGAATTGGAGGGCAGGAGGCGAGCGCAGAGCCTTCACGATGACCCGGGAAGGAGGCTAGGTTGGACCCCGATGTCATGTCAGGTACGAATCTAGTAACCAAACTCTTGCTTCTATGTTGTTTGATTCTGGTGCTAGTAGGAGTTTCATTTTTGCTGCCTTCTGTGCTAAGTTGCCCATTAGGAGTAGAAGTATTGATAAGCCCTTCGATGTAGAAACTGCCATAGGTAAGTCTACCAGGATTTCTGAGATGATAGAAGGCTGTGACATAAAATTAGAAGGTCATAAGTTTCCTGTTAGACCATTTGTGATGACCTTAGGCGGTTTCGATATAGTCCTTGGAATGGATTGGTTAGCTGACTACGAGGCGAACATTGTGTGTCGCAAGAAGATGATTTGTTTGACATTTCCTGACGGGAGTTCGGTGACGGTTTATGGTGATCGGGTCACTACGATTCTGAAAGTGATTTCAATGGCGGTGGCGGGAAAGTGCATGAGGCGTGGATGTAGTGCCTACTTGGCCTACGTAAAGGACGTGGATACGCCAACACCACAACTATCCGATGTACCGGTTGTGTGTGACTTTCCAGATGTATTTCCCGAAGACTTACCAGGAGTGCCACTGACCACGAGATCGAGTTTCAGATCAACTTGATACCGGGTGCCCAACCCGTAGCTAAGGCACCGTATCGGTTGGCTCTGACGGAGATGAAGGAGTTGATGGAGCAACTGCAGGAGTTACTTGATAAGGGGGTCATTCGACCAAGTATTTCTCCTTGGGGTGCTCCGGTCTTATTTGTGAAGAAGAAAGACGACAGCATGAGGATGTGTATCGACTACCGTGAGCTGAATAAGTTGACGGTAAAGAATCGATACCTGTTACCGAGAATTAATGATTTGTTTGATTAGCTTCAAGGTGCCAGTTGGTTCTCGAGGATAGATCTTCGATCTGGCTACCATCAGTTGAAAGTGAAGGAGCAGGATAATCCTAAAACAGCTTTTCGCACGCGTTATGGTCACTACGAGTTTCTCGTTATGTCATTTGGTTTGATGAACGCGCCAGCTGCTTTTATGGACACGATGAATCTGGTGTGTCGTCTGATGTTAGATAAATCAGTGATCATGTTTATTGATGATATCCTGATTTATTCGAAGAGCGAGAATGAGCATGCCGGTCACATTCGAGAGGTGTTGGAGACGTTGAGAAGGGAGAAGTTGTATGCTAAGTTCTCCAAGTGCGCGTTCTGGATACGCGAGGTTCAGTTCTTGGGTGGGTCACGTGGTGAATCCTGGCGGGATTTCGGTGGACCCGGCAAAGGTGGAGGCGGTGATGCAATGGAAGTCTCCAAAGACGCCATCCGAGATTCGTAGTTTCTTGGGTTTGGCGGGCTATTACAGAAGGTTTATTCAAGACTTCTCTAAGATCGCCTCTCCACTAACCAAGTTGACCCGTAAGGATGTAAAGTTTGTGTCGGATCAAGCTCAAGAGAAGGCGTTCGAGGAATTAAAGACGAGATTGAATCAAGCTCCTGTTTTGTCGTTACCCGATGGAAGTGAAGATATGGTGGTTTATTCAGATGGTTCTTACTCGGGGTTGGGGTGTGTGTTAATGCAGAGAGGAAAGGTTATAGCCTATGCATCCCGACAGTTGAAGGTTCATGAGGTTAATTATCCTACTCATGACTTGGAGCTCGCAGCTGTGGTCTTCGCGTTAAAGATTTGGAGGCACTACCTGTATGGGACGAAGTGCACCATATTCACTGACCATAAGAGCTCAAAGTACTTCTTCGAGCAGAAAGATTTGAATATGAGGCAGAGGCGATGGTTGGAGCTAATAAAGGATTATGATTGTGAGATCCATTACCATCCGGATAAGGGCAACGTAGTGGCAGACGCCCTTAGTCGAAAGGAAAGACCCAAGCCGATTCGGGTGAAAGCTTATCAGTTGATTATGACCTCTGATGTGATGACGCAAGTGAAGGAGTTTCAAGATGAGGCATTGAAAGTAGACCATTTTAACTCTGAAAGAATAAGAGGTCTGGTCGTGGAGTTGGGTGAAAACACACTCGGTGTTAAAACCCGATTCGGACGGATGTGGATTCCTCGTTATGGGGATCTACGTGGAAAGATCATGGACGAAGCTCATAAGACTCAATACTCCATTCATCCCGGTGCTACAAAGATGTATCAAGATATGAAGAAGGATTATTGGTGGCCGGGTATGAAGCGCGATGTGGGGGAGTATGTAAGTAAGTGCCTTACTTGTTTACAAGTGAAGGCCGAGCATCAGAAGCCGCATGGGAAGATCCAACCTTTGGACATACCCGAGTGGAAGTGGGAGCATATCACCATGGACTTTATTACGAAGCTACCGCATACCATGAAAGGGTATGATGTTATATGGGTGATTGTTGATCGTCTGACGAAGAGTGCTCACTTCCTACCGATTCGCAAGACATATTCATCTGAGAGGTTGGCGGATCTGTTCATTAAAGAGATTGTAACTTGTCATGGTGTGTCGGTGTCTATTATGTCTTATCGTGACACCCGGTTTACATCTAAGTTTTGGAAGAAATTCCATAACGCAATGGGGACGCAGTTACACATTAGCACGGCTTACCATCCCCAGACAGATGGTCAGTTAGAAAGGACCATTCAGACGTTGGAAGATATGCTCCAGGCATGCGTCATAGATTTTGGGGGAAGTTGGGATGACCACCTACCGTTAGCTGAGTTCTCATATAACAACAGTTATCATGCCAGTATTGGTATGCCTCCTTATGAGATGCTATACAGTAGGAGATGTAGAACCCCTGTTTGTTGGGGTGATATTGGTCAGAAAGAGTTAGGGAGTGTTGAGGTGATCGAGGCTACGACTGAGAAACTTGAAAAGATCAAAGCCTTTATGAAGGCAGCCAAAGATAGGCAGAAGTCGTATGCCGATAAGAGACGTCGACCGATTGAGTTCCAGGTGGGTGACAGAGTTATGTTAAAGGTCTCACCTTGGAAGGGTATCTATCGGTTCAAAAAGCGGGGCAAGTTGAGTCCGAGATACATAGGACCTTTCCGAATCATTGCTCGAGTAGGAGAGGTGGCCTATAGGTTGGAGTTGCACAGTGAGTTAAGTGGGATTCATCCGACATTCCATGTATCTCACTTGAGAAAGTGTTTGGCAGACGAGAATATGGTTGTACCATTGGAAGATTTCGAGGTAGATGGACGACTCAATTATGTGGAGCAACCAGTGGCGATCATTGACCGTAAGGAGAAACGGTTATGGAATAAAGTAGTTCCTCTTATGTGTGTACAATGAAAGCACAGGAAGGGTTCTGAGTCTACGTGGGAGACTGGAGAAGAGATGAGACAGCATTACCCACATTTGTTCGAGGAATAACAGGTTTCAGGGATGAAACCTATATAAGGGGGTGGACTTGTAACACCCGGCTATTATTATTATTTTTAAAAGCCAAAGAGAGAAAGAAATAGTAAGAAAAAGGGAAAAATGCTATTTATCCAAGTTCAGGGGTGGAAGATGCCAAAAAGGACAAAAGTTTGAAAGGGTGGGTGTAAAGGGGGCATGGCAGCCCACTCTCCCCCCCATACTCCCTTCCATTCGGATCAGAGAGAGAAAGAAAGGGGAAAAGGGCTGAAACTTCGGGTTTTGAAGAATCAAGGTGCAAAAGTCAAAGTCAAGCGGGTTTGTGAGAAGCTCTACCCGAAGAGGCTGTTAATGTGAGTTCTAGGACCTCTCTTTTACACGTTATCGACCGATTTTGGGGCTGGAATGCATACATAAACTAATTTTAGTTGTGTTGGGTGTTGAACCCGTTTGTGTGTGTTTTGTGTGTGGTGTGCGAAAGGGTGGGGCTCGTGTTTGGGCTTGTGATGCTTGAATGATGTTATGGTCGTATTTCTAAGGCTTAGGATGGTAGGTTTAAGCTTAGAACAGGTTAGAAAAGGGTCGGAGGCCGAAATCTGCAGTTCAGGTTCGGAAGGACTGCATTCTGCACCCAGCTAGGGCTGATGCGACTGGAAGCCATGAGACCAAATGGCATGCGACTGGAGGCCATACGGCCGAAAGGTATGCGACTGAAGTCCATGCGCCTAAACGCCATGCGACTGAGGGTCATACGCATGGAAGTCATGCGACTGAAGGTCATGCGCCTGAAAGTCATGCGACTGAAGGTCATGCGCTTGAAAGTCATGCGACTGAAGGTCATGCGCCTGAAGGTCATGTGCCTGAAAGTTATGCGACTGAAGGCTATGCAACTGAGAGTCCATACGCCCTATAGTGCCCATGCGTCTTGAGACTCTCCATATGCCTAAGTGTTCATTCGCCCCATAGTGTCCATACGCCTAAGTGTTATCATGTTCATGGATGGCCATGCGACTGTGTAGTGCCCATACGCCCAAATAAGGCTCATGCGCCCGAAAGGACTTAGTTTATTATCTGATTCTCGGGAGAAAAAAAAGTAAATGTAGGCTTTGACTTGGGAGGTTCCCGAGGGTATGTAAGTTGACTTTTTGAGGTCATAGTTGATGTGATGGGTGATGTATGATCTGATGTATGATTGACGCCTATGCATGGTGATGTGTGATTGATAATGTTGATGATTATGTATGATTGTATGTTATGTTCCTTATTACGTATGATGATGTGACTTTACGTGGTGTGATTATTATGATGAACGTAAAGTATTATCTTAACAAAGTGAAAGATTTAAGATAATGAAAGTGGAACATAATGAACGAATGAAAAGCCTTGCAAGCAAATGAAAGGAGGTTCACAACTCATTGAGAGTTGTTAGCTCAACTGTGTGTGTCTACGGCGTGCGATTTTGGCTAACTCATAAGGGTTCATACACACAGTAAGAGTTCAGCCTCGGTGACTGCTCCAATACGTGTGATTTCCTAATTACTAAGTGTTATACAGTGTGCGATCTTGGCGAACCCATAAGAGTTCACACACACAGGGGGGAGTCTATCCTAGTGACCACTCAATACGTGCAATATGGGGTCCTTGTCGCTTAACCCTAGATGAAAATGCTTGGTGCTCTAGAGGGGGGTTAAGTACATGACATGACCTAGATAGAAGTGAAAGATAATAAATGTACGAAAAGTGCGATAAGTACGAAATGTGCGAAACGTGCGAAATGTATGAAAGAATGATGATGAAGATAATAATTATTACCTTGATGTACGTATGATGTGTGATCATGTGGGATAGTAAAGAAAAGGTTCTAACAGATGAAAGGTAATATAATGTTTTTATAAAACTAGAACTCACTCAGCAACGCTGACTTTTTATGCATTTTCCAATTGGCAGTGTATGGATTCCTATAAGTCTAATGCAACCAAAACATCCAAAGTCTCTCTGCATACATGCACTAATGAACAGAAGTAGAAATGCTTCGGAAGTTTTACACCATGCACTAGAAATATTCTAAGTGTAAAATCTTCCGAAGCCAAGACTAACATCTTCCGAAGCAAAAAGTGAAGTCTTCCGAAGCTTCAAAGACAAAGTCTTTCGAAGCCAAAGAGTGAAGACAGATTTCTTCCGAAGACTTTTTAGATATATGCCTTTATCTGATGTACTTTACCATAAAGCTGGACCACCTTTCCGCTGCTACTCTGTAAAGTCACCAACTTACATGAGTTGATGTAAGGTCCATGCTTTTGGTAACTGTACATTGAGGTCTTGAGTCCGTGCTTTCTACTTTATGTAATTTTATCCTTTTTGTAATATATTAAGATGTGAGCTATGGCATGTCATAGTCACAAGTCAAAAGGCATATCTGCCTTTTGACTCTACATTTGATTTTGTAGTTGTCTAGTCAATTGTATCATGCTGGCCTTCAAAGTATGGCCGGCTATAGGATGTAGTATATGTATCTCAAGTACTTGTATCTTTCCTTTATGCTTTGTAACACTTGTAATAGAACTTGAGAAGCAATATACAGCATTCTTGAAAACCAATTACTTGTGTTGTTTGCAATCTTGTTCTGTCTCATATTTACTTGTGTTCTTAGTATCTTTCGTTAACAAGTTAACCAGTTCCCTATTTGATCTGTTAAGTGTTCTAAGAAACTCTCCTCATTGTGTTGTTGTGTTTTAAGTGCATACCCTTCACCGGTCCTGCATTTAGTATCAGAGCATTTTAGGCTCTTGATATAAGATCTCACCATCTTAAGATCCCTCACACACACAAAATACTTAACAACTCTAATGGCAGCTATAACCAAAGCTGATATGGAAACTGGAACTATGACAAAGTCTCCACTGATCACTCCTGAGGACTTTGATACTTGGTGTCAAAGAATGGAAGACTTCATCAAGTCTCAAGACTCGAGGATGTGGGACTATGTTGTTGAAGGACCTTACATACCAAGCACCACTTCTGCTACTGGTGGTGGTATGATTCCTAAGGCTGTGGCTGATTACTCTGAAGCAGATAGAAAGAGAATAGAGATTGATCAGAAAGCCATGACAGCCCTTCAAACTGCTCGTCCAAACTCCATCTACAGAGGCTTCAAGAAGTGCAAAACTGCCAAGCAACTATGGGAAGCACTGAAGCTGATGTATGAGGGGTCTACTGAAGCAAAGGAGAACAAGAAGGATCTCCTGAAGCAGTAGTTTGAAAACTTCACCTTCAAGGCAGGTGAAACCATGACTCAACAATACTTCAGGTATGTTGATGTTTGTGGATACTCTAATGGATGTTGGAGTAACTCTTGAGAACAGGGACATTGTAAGGAAGTTTACGTCCTCTCTTCCTAGACAATGGACACATTATTGTGTTGTTATCAAGAAGACTGAGAACCTTAAGACTCTTACTCTTACAGAGTTGTATGGTATTCTTAGTGGCTACCAGATGAAGATGAACATGCAAAACTCATCTGGTAACTCCAGGAATCGACAGTTTTCAGCCCTCTATGTGGTTGAAAGGGAAAGCATTGAACCACAGCATCATCTTATATGCTTCCCTGACAACTCACAAAAGGGCCTTTTCATCACCTTCCAAGAGACTCCAAGGGAAAGCTACACTCAAGGAAGTCCTTTCCAAGAGACAAGTTCTTCTCATGCTTTTGTCTCTGCTGATGAAACCTCAGGCAACTTTCTCTTCACTCTTGAAGACTTGGACTGTATCCATCCAGATGATCTGGAGTACATGGAGATAGTCCAGCAGATGGCTCTTTTCACTCATAGAGCCAAGAAGTTCTACAAGAGGACAAGGAGAAAGTTTCTAAGCAATGCAGCCAGTGGAAAGTTTGGGCTGGACAAAAGCAAAGTAAAGTGTTACAACTGTAACCAGATGGGACACTTTGCAAGAGAGTGTAAGGCACCAAGGACAAATGGTGGCCAAACACAAACCAGACCAAACTACACTGAGAAAGCCCCCCAGAATGAGAAGCCAAAGCAGCAAGCTGCAGTTGTTGTTGAAGAAGGAGGCTTTGACTAGAGCTTTCAGGTAGAAGATGCATCTCCAAACCAAGCACTCATGGCAGACCATGATGAAGCCAAGGTATTGGAACATCATTGTACTCCTAAATGCATTGCTAAAGTTAATAGATACAGGCCTTATAATATAAAAATGAGATCTGATCTTGAGTCCTTAAATATCTTAAAAGCTGATTTTAAAAGAGCTGAAAATGATTATAAACTAAAAATAGAGGACTTAGAGAAAACCATTTCAACTCTTAAACATAAGCATACAAACTACAGGACTCAAATTAAAGATCTCATTACTAAATTAACTGAATGCCAGGCTGAGCTTGTGATCAGCAAAGCCAAGGCAGAAAAATGTGTTCTTGAAGAAGAGACCTTCAAGAACATAATATCCTCATCCTTTCATGTAACAGTTTGTTATCAAAATAAGCAGGGACTAGGATCTTGTGAGATAGCTCCTCCACACACAATCTTGTCTGTAAGATCTCCTTGGTGTGGAACTTGTGAAGATGAGCTTCCCCTCATAGATCTTGTGACTGAAGAGGATGAAAAGGAGATGGTGGAGAATGGCTCTGAGAAGAGTGAAGAAGAGCATTCTAAGAAGGGACACCATCCCTCTGAGGAGAGCAAAGCTGTTGGGATAACCAAGTCAAGAAGAAAGAACTTGATCAGGAAGGCCAAAAGAAAGTCCAAAAAGGCTCAAGAGATCAAGGCCACCTTCAATTCTGCACAGAAACAAGTCTTCATCTATGCAGGATTTGAAGTGGTAAAGGCTGAAGACACAAACCTGAACTCCATCAACAAGAGTTCTAGTTCATGTCCAAATCATCCCATCATCAAGAAGAAGGCTGATCAGTTGTGCATCACTGCTGTACAACCTGAACCATCCAGCTCCAAGGTAGTTCTAACCCCACAAGAACTGTCATAGCATCTGCAGAGGTGAAGATGGAGAAGGAAAGTGATCAAGTTCAGCCTTGTTCACAAAGAAGAACTCCTAGAAGGAAGAAAATGGATTGTTTATGTGTGGGAGTACTTCTCATCTTGCTAAGGATTGTGTTTACAATCCAAAGAGTACTCTTCACATGACCAAGAAAGAAACTTCTAAGAGTTTGGAGAAGAAGAAGCAACTTCGG
Organism: Flaveria ramosissima; assembly: GCA_025215565.1. Taxonomy (NCBI): domain Eukaryota; kingdom Viridiplantae; phylum Streptophyta; class Magnoliopsida; order Asterales; family Asteraceae; genus Flaveria; species Flaveria ramosissima. The sequence goes on from CM046031.1 coordinate 40,115,279, forward strand.
AAGGAAAATATGTTTCCTTCGGAAGCTCCAAAATGAAGAAGAAGACAAGTGGAAACTTTCCTTCGAAAGAAAATTTGGTCTCGGAAGAAAGGAATACTTCCGAAGCACTGAAGCCTACTGCAGTGAAAGCAAGATCTTTTGAAGGTCCAGTCATCAAATTTTTCGAAGTCATCAAAACTTCCGAAGTAGTGAAGGTCAAGTCTAAGCTTCCAAAGGTGGTATGGAAGTCAAAGAAAGAGCAAGTGGCTAAAAGTTCTTCATCAACATCAGCAAATGATCCTTCTAGCATGACTACAGGATCAATTACTGTTGCATTGTCTTCAACTTCTTTTGATGAGACCAAGACCAATAAGGCTTGGGTTTTCAAATGTAACTAATCATCTCTTTTGTGCAGGAACAGCTCAAGACAAATAGGAATGTATGGATCATTGATAGTGGATGTTCCAGGCACATGACAGGTAATAGGTCACTACTCCAAAAGTTTGAAAGAATTGATGGATGACCAGTTGCTTTTGAGGAGATGCAGGAGGTTACATTACTGGAAGGGGCAAGGTCACAAATGGTAAGCTCCGCATTGAGAAGGTAAACTTTGTCAAGGAGCTTGGGTACAATCTTCTGAGTGTATCCCAATTTTGTGATCAAAGTCATAACATGCTCTTCACTGAGCATGAGTGTATTGTTCTCAGGCCCAGGGTGGTCATTCCTCATGAGCATATCTGTCTAAAGCAAATAATGATGAGTCTTTCCTCTGGCATAAAAGAATGTGCCATGTAAACATTAAAAACAGGAATAAATTAATTAAGAATGATTTGGTAACTTGAATACCAAAGAAAGAGTTTACAAGTGATGACCACTGTGTTGCATGCCTGAAAGGGAAGCAACACAAGGTATCTCATAAGCCAAAGGAAAGAAATTCCATCATTAATCCCCTACACTTATTACATATGGATCTCTTTGGCCCCACCAGTGTAATGAGTCTAGGAAGAACCTCTTATTGTTTGGTGACCACAGATGATTTTACAAGATTCACTTGGGTCTTCTTTTTTAGAACTAAGGATGAGACCCCTGAGATTCTGAAGAATTTCATCTTAAAAATTGAGAATCAATGTGATCACAGGTCAAAACCATAAGATGTGATCAAGGAACTGAATTCAAGAATCAAATCCTTGATACATTTTGTGATGAAAAAGGTATTACAAGACAATATAGTGCTCCCAGGACTCCTCAGCAAAATGGTGTTGCTGAGAGGAGAAACAGGACACTAATTGAAGCTGCAAGAACTATGTTGTCTGACTCTAAACTGCCCATCACCTTCTGGGCAGAGGCAGTGAACACTGCTTGCTATGTGCAAAATAGAGTTTTAGTGGTTAAGACACATGGTAAGACTCCTTATGAACTTTGGCACAAGAGAAAACCTTTCATTGGTTTTCTCAGGTCATTTGGATGTCCTTGCACCATCTTGAATACCAAAGATCAAATTGCCAAGTTTGCTGAGAAATCAGATGATGGACACTTTATTGGATACTCTTCTCAAGCTAAAGCTTATAGAGTATACAATCTCAGAACTAGAGTAGTTGAGGAGTCAGCCAATGTGACTTTCAATGAGCACACTCCCAGTGTGAAAGGTTTTGGTCCGGATTGGCTATTTGATCTTGATTTAGTTACCAACTGTTTTAACAAATCTTGTGAGAATGTTTCAGGATCTACAGATATATTACCAACAGGTGATCCTGACCCAAGATTTGAGCTCAGAAGACCTTCAAGTTACACATCTTCAGCTCCAGTGGTAACTATTCCTGCAAATGAAGCTTCTACCAGCACATCAATGACAAATCCTGCTGATGCTTCTGGGGTGCCTTCAAATTCCAGCTTAGAGGCACAAAACTCAGAAGAAGGAGCTTCAAATGTTGGAGAAAATGGTGGTGGTGAAAGTGATCAGGAATTTCTTGATGCTGATAACCACTACATTGAAGACAACATCAATGATGTCACACACTCATTGGATCAAGTCAATCTTGATAAGTGTGCTGATGTGGAGGGTGAATCTTCTTTGCCAGATCAAAATTTTTCAAATTTAGATCTGTCTAAGCAACTTGCTGTGATCCCTCAGCTAAGGATCCACAAGTCTCATCCTACCACAAACATCATTGGAGATGTTGATTCAGGGGTGAGAACAAGAGGACAAACCCATGAAGCAAATGTTTGTCTTCACTCTTGTTTCTTGTCCCAGATAGAGCCAAAGAAAATTGATGAGGCTCTAAAGGATGGAAGTTGGGTTGAAGCTATGCAAGAGGAGCTGCTTCAATTCAAAAGGCAAAAGGTTTGGAACCTATGTCCTCTTCCTCAAGGAAGACTACCATAGGAACCAAATGGGTTTTTAGGAACAAGAAGGATGATAGAGGACTTGTCATCAAGAACAAGGCAAGACTAGTTGTTCAAGGATATACTCAAGAAGAAGGAATTGACTACACAGATGTTTTTGCTCCTGTGGCAAGACTTGAAGCTGTTAGAATATTCCTAGCTTTTTGCATCCAAGAATTTCAAGGTCTACCAACTTGATGTCAAGTGTGCTTTTCTTTATGGGGTGATTGATGAAGAGGTGTATGTCAGACAACCACCTGGGTTTGCAGATCCTGATCATCCTGATTATGTCTGCAGGCTTGATAAAGCTCTTTATGGGCTGCACCAAGCACCAAGAAAGTGGTATGAGACTCTATCTCAGTATCTCTGTCAACATGGCTACAAAAGGGGTACTATAGATGGAACTCTCTTCATCAAAGGAACAGGAAATGACATAATGCTAGTTCAAGTATATGTAGATGACATTATCTTTGGGTCAACTAATCCAAAGCTCTGCAAAGACTTTGAGAAGCTGATGAAGGACAGGTTTGAAATGAGTGCCATGGGGGAACTCAATTTCTTTCTAGGAATTCAAGTGAAGCAAGTTGACAATGGCATCTTCATAAGTCAGTCAAAGTATGTACAGGACATACTTAAAAGGTTTAACATGACTGATTGTAAGGTTGCTAAGACACCCATAGCCAGAAATCACTCCCTTGGACCTGATCTTGAGGGGGAGTGTGTTGATGAGCATCTCTATAGGGCAATGATTGGGTCTCTTATGTACCTCACAGCTAGCAGGCCAGATATCATGTTTGCTACATGCATTTGTGCAAGATATCAAGCCAACCCCAAGATGTCACACCAGGTCACTGTCAAAAGAATTTTAAGATATCTCAAAGGTGCTCCATCACTTGGCCTTTGGTATCCAAAGAATTCTGACTTTAATCTGTATGCTTATACAGATAGTGACTATGGTGGTTGCAACATGACTGCAAAGTCTACATCAGGGGGATGTCAATTTCTTGGTGGAAGAGTAGTCTCTTGGCAATGCAAGAAACAATCCTGTGTGTCTGCATCAACTGCCGAGGCTGAATACATTGCTGCTGCAAGCTGTTGTGCTCAAGTGCTTTGGATTCAAAATCAGATGCTGGACTATGGATTCAACTTTAAAGAGACTCCCATCCACATAGACAACAATAGTGCTATCTCAATCACAGAGAATCCTGTGCAGCACTCAAGGACAAAGCATATTAATATCAAGTATCATTTGATTAGAGATAATTTTGAAAAGGGATTAATCAAACTAGTCAAAGTTAACACAAATGAACAATATGCTGATCTGTTCACCAAAGCTTTTGATGAGCAGAGATTTAAATATCATGTATCAGCTATTGGGATGATTAACTTTGAATAGCTTTTCTTAAAACTTAATCATATTTATTTCTAAAACCTATGTGTCCTAAGTTGTCTATTTTATCACTTTCATAAGCCCTTGTTTTCTTTGGAAGAAAATCTTTTCAAAAGACTTTTCTTAGATTTTTGAAAATCTTGATCTCTTTGGAAGATTCAAAATTACCTTCGGAAGAAGTTTATGTCTTAGTAAACAAATAATTGCTTCAGTGATTTTACCTTCGGAAGAAATTTCTGAAATATCTTCCGAAGCTTAAAATCAACTTAAGTACTTTGTATGTTTTCAAAGAACAAGTTTCTTCCGAAAGCAATTTACCTTTGGAAGTATTTATTCTTCTTAGAATAAAAAATCTCTGAGTGTAAATTCTCTTCCGAAGCAAAATTCTCAAAAATCTTTGAAATATCTTCCGAAGCCAATTTGCCTTCGGAAGCTTTTTCTTCAGAACTTCCGAAGCAAATAACCTTCGGAAGATTTCTCGACTTCCAAGAAAACTACTTTTTGGGCAAAAGTAAACTACTTTTCAGAGGTGGGACCGACATCCAGATTTCAAAGTTTATCCTCTTTCATTAACTTTGTCTCAAATCCTTTTCACATAAATGCCCAACGGTTCCCCCCTCTTTCACTATCTTCCTCAATTACACTATCCTTAAACCTAAATTCTCCCAAACCGCCTTTGTTCTTCATCTTTCTTCATCCTTAAGCTTCTAAAATGGCCAACCTAAACCTCAGAAACAACCCAGATTTCTCCATGCAACTTCACAGGCAACATAACCAAGTTGCTCTGTTAAGCTCTGAGAAAGATGAAAGTTTCTCAGAGATTTGCCGTTTCTTAGCTCTATCAAACTACTTCACCTCCCTAACCATTGATCCTACTCTCTATGAGGATCATCTGCTTGAATTTTGGAAGACCTGTCAAGAGGTCATTATGGATGGGGAGAAGGCACTGTCTGCCACAGTGCAAGGGAGGACAATCTTCATCACTCCGGCCATCATCAACACTCACTTGCAGCTGGATGATGAAGAAGGTGAGTTGTCCTTCCTAAAGGAAGCTGTAAATCATTCCTTTGAGCAGATGGGCTATGAGGGAGATTTCTCTGTAAAGACCTTCAGGAAAGGAAGTCTCATCCCAGTGGAAATACCTGCTTCATGTGGTTATCCACAGCTTGTCAAACAAGCATGGAGGGTGGGACCAGATTCCTGAGGATCTCTCCTTCATAGTACATGGAATGGTTCAAGGGGTCAAGTTCAGGTACTCTCAGTTTGTTTATACAAATTTGCTTGCTAACTTGGACTCCTTAGAGTATTATATGTTTCCTAGATATGTTCAACACATTCTCAACTGTGAACTGGGCTCACAGTTGAGGGAAACAGATAATATTCTTAAATTGGGACAGATGAAGTCCGACATCTTTAAAATTATGAAGAAGCCAACTGTAGGCTTCTCAGGGGTAGAAACAGCCCTTGTCCCAAAAATGTTAGAGCTCATTGCTCAAGGTGACAACCTAGCAACACAAGCTAGTGTTGAACCCACACCTTCTACCTTCAACCACCAAAAAGGCCACAAGTCACCCTCACCTACCAAAGAAAATCCAAACGAACCCCTGCTCAAGCTATTGAGTCTGTGCAGGCCCCCATATACTCACCCATACAGAGGAAGTGGACACTAGAGCTCCCACTTCCCCTGAGGAGCAAACCACTCCCATCTCTTCAACAATCAGGGATGAGGTTCCTCATGCTCACCTTGATGAGCTCACAAGCCCAACTGCCTTAAGCCTTCACTCTGAGTCTCAACACTCAAGTGAACAACCTTCAGGGGACAGTTACCATCCCCAGCCTTTAGACTTAAATCAACCCATTCCCAACCTCTCATTCTATACTGATGAAGACTTAGGTTTCAGTGGGTACCATGAGTCTCTCTACTCTTCCCTTACTCAAAGAGAGATGAGTACTCCTGAGTCTCCTTTGTCTAGCCCACATCAGTCACCCATCACTGAGGTGGATACTTCTGAATCTGTTCAGGATATCCATATGGAAGAGGCTCTCACTTCTGCAAGTGATTACATCATTAAGACCTCAACCATGGCAACTCAGCCCATTGACACCTCAACTGAGGATGTCAATGTGCAGAGGAAATCTAGCAGCCAAGAACCTGAAGCTGGTGGTGAGAGAGAGGACTTTGGTCCAATCATCTCATCCCCTAATGATTCTTCTGATGAAGATGAGGGGAATCTGAGACTAAAGGTGCAAAAACTATCAAAAACATGCTCCTATTTAGTCTCTAAGGTTAGTCACCTTGAATCTCAGGTGACTACCCTGCATAATAGGGTCAATGATCAACAACTTGAGATATCTTATCTCAGGGAAAAACTAGCTGGGAGACCTTTAAGAGGAGCTCAACCAGGAACACAAGAACCTGTGAATGTGATTGACCTAACCTCTAGCTCACCTATGCAAGAGGGTGATGCTACCAAAAGGGGGAGAAAGTCATTACAGTCACAGAACCTGGGAGTTCTTCAGGGAGTATGGACATTGAGGATTCACCATCCTCACTTGCAACTGTGCATACTCAGAAACTTCCTCAAGTTCACATTAATGTGGACATTATAGACTCTGTCATTAGGAGTCTCTTTGAGGAAGGCATTCCAAGGGCTGTGTCATCTCCACCTCAAGGAACTTCAAACTACATTATTGGGTGGAGGTATGATGCTGATAGAAGACCCCTCATTCTTCACAGAGTTCAAGGGCGGCAAGATGTGTTCAATTTTCAGACCTTGAATTACTATGAAGGTCTTGACCTGATCAACATGTCCCTTGTCAATCCAAGCCAATCAAGACAAGCTGACAGGTTAGCACTCAGGATTCAAGACAGAATTACTGAAGAGTTCAGCCTTAGAAGGAGACAAAGGCAATCAGGTAATGTCATTGGTCAACTTGATGCTGAGGCAGACCCTGAGATTAGCTTCAAAGGGAAAACCTTGGCTGAAGGCCCAGTGATAGAGCCTGAGAGCCCTGTCACACCAACAACTGCTTCAGAAATTCATTCCCTCAGTGAAACACCTGCTGGTGAAGGTGTCTCACAACCTCTCTCTGGCCAGAGCTTGGATGCTACACCAAGCAATGAAGGCCAAAGCTCTCTCCACCCTGAGTCACAAAGGTCTGTGGGTGACAAAGGGAAAAGGATTCTAACTCCTGAGAATATTGAGGAGGAGGAGAGAGAGAGGAAGAGGAAGCTAAGGGGAGAAAGTTCCTCTGGGTCTTCAGGCTTTATGCAAGCTGCAATCAAGGCTGCCCCCAGACCAAAAGACTCATGAAGATGAGTTGAGGGCAGTCAGGATTACTTACCTGCAGATCAGGAACTATGACATAGATGAGATTATATCTCTCCCCTTAGAGCAATTAAATGAACTGGCTGACATGGAAGTGTCAAGAGAGATGAAGGAAGCAGAGGATGCAAGGTTACTTCTCCAATTCAAATACGAGAAGAGACAAAAAAGGTTATACAAGCATGCTCCAACTCTCTCCCTAGTTCAGGAAAGCCCTGTGCAAGAGGATGTGGCTGCTACACAAGAACCTCAGGTAGACAAGGAAACAGATAGGCAAAACATGATCAACTACGTGAGTGCCACAGGTCTCTACCAGGCATCTGCACTTCTTCCCTTGTCCTTTGAGTACATTGAGTTTGAGTATCTTAAACAGCTTGAACTTCAAGTGCTCAAAGAACAAAAGGCGACAAAGAAAAGATGAGGGAAGATGCTACAAAGTCAAGAGCCATCATCCAAAAGAGTATGAAGAAGTCTGCTGACAGACAAAGGATGATGAGCTTCTTGAAGCTGTATGGATTCTCCAGAAGGAGACTTGGCCCTATCTCTCTATCTACAATGGATGAGCATATCAGGGTAATTAAGCAGAAGATCATGAGTGGAGAGCTGATTGACTTATACTCTCCTCCAAGTCAAATCCCACCTGTAGTGGAGGTTAAGGTTGAACAACCTGAGACAACACAACCTGGACCTCCTGCTGAGCCTCAGCAAGCTTCATCTTCTGATCCACAGCAGGGTCAAACTCCCTCTCCTTCTGAACCTGTGAGGGAGGAACACCCAACTGGGAAAGACAAGGATGATCAACAAGGTGTTGCAGACCAGTCTTCTCAGTTAAAGTCTTCTAAGAGGAAGAAAAGGATGGCTTCCAAACAAAAGTCAAAGAAGAAGAAGAAGCCTGAATCATCCACCTCCACACCTCATGCTAAGTCAGATCAACCTGAGGAAGTGCATGAAGAGGCAGCCCAATCAACTCCAATTCAAGTGGCTTCTCTTGCAGCTAAGACACCCATCTTATCCTGGACCTTCACTACTAATCCAGAGAGATGGCATGTGATCAGAGATCAAGGTGTTGAGAATGTCTATACATGGCAAGACATAATCAACTTACCTCTGGATGATCTCTTTAAGATGAGAAGACATTATGAGAGTCTGAGTGATCCTGACCATCTGCTGAAGAAGGGTATGGTCATCATCGTCCTGAAGACTACAAACATCTGAAAATCTTCTAAGTGTTTTGGTAGCATCAGCCTAGGGGGAGTTTGTAAGGATTCTTATAAGTCTGATGCAACCAAAACATCCAAAGTCTCTCTGCATACATGCACTAAAGAACATAAGTAGAAATGCTTCGGAAGTTTTACACCATGCACTAGAAATATTCTAAGTGTAAAATCTTCCAAAGCCAAGACCAACATCTTCCGAAGCCAAAAGTGAAGTCTTCCGAAGCTTCAGAGACAAAGTCTTCCGAAGCAAAAGAGTGAAGACAGATATCTTCCGAAGACTTTTAGAGATATGCCTTTATCTGATGTACTTTACCATAAAGCTGGACCACCTTTTCGCTGCTACTCTGTAAAGTCACCAACTTACATGAGTTGGTGAAAGGTCCATGCTTTTGGTAACTGTACATTGACGTCTTGAGTCTGTGCTTTCTACTTTATGTACTTTTATCCTTTTTGTAATATATTAGGATGTAAACTATGGCATGTCATAGTCACAAGTCAAAAGGCAGATCTGCCTTTTGACTCTACATTTGATTTTGTAGTTGTCTAGTCAATTGTATCCAGCTGGCCTTCAAAGTATGGCCGGCTGTAGGATGTAGTATATGTATCTCAAGTACTTGTATCTTTCTTTATGCTTTGTAACACTTGTAATAGAACTTGAGAAGCAATATACAACATTCTTGAAAACCAATTACTTGTGTTGTTTGCAATCTTGTTTTGTCTCATATTTACTTGTGTTCTTAGTATCTTTCATTAACAAGTTAACTAGTTTCCTATTTGATTTGTTAAGTGTTCTAAGCAACTCTCCTCATTGTGTTGTTGTGTTATAAGTGCATACCCTTCACTGGTCCTGCAGGCAGGTAAATGTTACTGAGGATGGCACGAGGCGGCTGCTGGGCTTATTTTGGATGGTATCCATTTTTATAATGCTTTTGTGATGTAATGCAACAAGTATTTTGTAGTTCGATAACGATGTATTATTTTGCAAAAGCTTTTATAATGAAATGAAATGTTTGTTTTATGTTTCTACTGCAATGATTTATTTAAGTTAATGTAAATATATGTTTTATGTGCGTTGAATGGCCAGCTGTAAGCGTCCCGGGAACGGGGCCTTACAATAACAACATAAGATGTTTAATTAAACTAAGTCCAAGTCCTATATGATCAAGAAGAATTCCTCAAGTAGTAAACCTTAAACATGTTAAAAATAAAGGGTCAACTTTGAAAGTTGGTGTGTTTCCATGGGTTGAACACACACACACACACATATATATACATAAAAGATTTACAAGTAGCAATTCATGTCAATGGTAATGGTTTATGCAAATTTATAGAACATATATAGCTACAATCAAACCTTGGCAGTTTACAAGATTACAAGATTAAGCGATTAGCTAAGTGTACTTGGATTTACCAAGTAGGCTGGTCAGGCCCATAGATCTATGACATCGCCAGGCTAGCAATAGTTAATGATTGTCAACATATAATGTGTCTCATATAACACTCACAATAATACCAATAACCATGACAAGAAGTAAAGATGAATTGTATGTGCATTTACAAGTATCAAGATGTTACAAGTGTAAGTTTATAAGGTTAACATGTTTCATCCCAAAAGGTGTGAAATAAAGTAAAAAGAGGCTTGAGAAACTCACTTGGAAAACTCACATGCTATAAGTTGCACTTAAGATATCAATAAGAAGATAAGATGGTTCCAACGATTCCTTCACGATTCAACCTAAGATTTGGTGTCTTAGGATTAGAATAAAGATATGATTCAGGGGTAAACATGAATTAGGGTTTCATTTGGAATTTGAAGGTTTTAATAATTAAGTCAATTAAAATAAAATAACGCAATCGATTATGTTTTGGTTCAATAAAGTTGGAATAAATCAATTAAAAATAAGAATTCAATAATTAAATTTATTGAATTAATAAAGATTAAATATGAGGTGTGAAAAAAAATAATTAATTTAATAATTAATTATTTAAAATTTGATAAAGGTGATTAATTGAAAATGACCTCAAAATTATCTAAAATTATTTTATAAAGTTTTGAGCTTTTATATGATTTATTATAAAGGTCTTATAATATCAAGCCTTTAAAATAAAAATAAAGTATAATAGAAAGTTATATTATTTAATAAGTTTCAAGAATCTTAAATGAAATTTTAAGAAATAACTTTATTAACTAATTATATATATAACATGGTTAAATGAATAGATAAATAATTAATATTTAAATAATTATTAAAAAATCATTTGTGTAGTTTATTATTTAAAGTATTTGTAACATGTAGGTTTAATACATTTAAAATAATCCAACTTTGAGTTATAATATATTTATAACATATAAATGACTTAATAATGTTTTTATAACCTTTTTATTCTTTAAAAAAGTAATTAAATTTAAGAATTATAAGTTTTAAAATCTTTAAAAATTAATTTAATAATTTTTGGAATGTTTTAGTTAACAAAATAATTTTATTTAGATTTATTAACATAACTATAATTTTTCTGAATAAAAAAAATGTAACAAAAAAAATTAACAAAAAGGTTGGCAGAGGCCCGGTTCGAACCCGGGACCTCATGCCTGGAATTGCTACTGATTACCAGTCGGGCTAAAGCCCAAATTCGTTTAGAGTTCCCTTTTAAATATCTTTAACATTAATTGTTTAAATCTCCTATAACACCCGGTTATTTATTTTGAAGCCGACGAATGAAGAAAAAGAAATAAAGTCCAAAGTCGGGGGACCAAACCCGCCAAAGGGAGAAGGTTGGATGAGTGGGAGTATAAAAGGGGGAAGGCATCCAACACCCTCCCCCACACTCGTAATTTTCGGATTAGAGAGAGAGAAGAGGAAGAAAAGTGGTCTCGAGCTTGGTTCGTGTGGATTCGAGCTAGAAAATCGAAGTGTAGCGTGTTGATTCGAAGTTCATCTCGTTGTGGTCGTTTGTGTGAATTCTAGGACCCCTCTTTTACATGTTTTCAAACGATTTTGGGGCTGGAACACATAGAAAACCCGTTTTTGAAATGTGTGTGTTTGACCAGTGTATGTGTTTGTTAATGATGCGAGTGGGGTTGGTTTTCGGGCTTGTGTGTGCTTGTGTGATGTTGTGGTAGGTGTTTCTAAGGTTTAGGATGGTTGATTTGGGCTTAAATCGAGTTAGGGAGAGCTTGGAGGCTGAAAACGGTAGTTTGCGTTGGGGATGAACTGCATTCTGCATCAGCTAGGGCTAGGCGACCGACTAGAATGCGATTGGAGGCCATACGGCCGATTGGCGTGCGACTGAGGTCCATGCACACGATTGCCATGCGACTGAGGTCCATACGCATGGAAGTCATACGACTGATGTTCATGCGCTTGTAAGGTATGCGATTGAAGGCCATGCGACGGTTCATTCGCACGAAGGGTATGCCACTGAAGCCATGCGCCTGAAGTCATGCGACTGAAGGCCATACGCATGAAGGTCATGCAACTGAGAGTCCGTACGCATAGGAGTCCATCCGCATAGGTCCATTCGCATAGGGTCCATTCGCCTGATGTCCATTCGCCTAAATGTTCATTCGCATGGAAGGCCATGCGACTGAAGGGTGTCCATACGCCCATATAGGGCTCGTGCACCCGAAAGAGCCTAGTTTAACCTTCTGACTTTCGGGAAGTTGTGTAGAGGTAGGCTATGACATGAGAGGTTCCCGGAGGTTCCTGTAAGTTGACTTTTGAGGTCATAGTTAGTGCTTGGGGCATGTTGTTGATGTGGGTGTATTGCTTATGTATGTTGTTATGTATGTTTAACTTATGCCTCGTATGATGATGTTGTACGTTTAATACGTTCCTTGTTTTATTTGATTGTCTTCCTGTGGCTTTTCTGGAATGTTAATGAATGAACGAAAAGTTTTATATAATGTAAAGTGGAAGATAATGAAAAGAGGAACGAAATGAAAAAATGCATGCATAAATGAACGAAAGTAATGAAAGGCTTGCAAGCAAATGTATGGAAGGAGCACGCCCAATGAAGGGTGTTAGTCCAACGGTGTGTGGGTTAGCGACCCCAGAAGGATGCACATCGGGGTCCGTCTTTGTGATCGACCATTTGTATAGAACCTCTACCGCTTACCCCGGTACTCCGGCACTATGTATAGCTGTCTATTGATAGACTTCGGGCCAGTAGCCATATAGTTTGGCGTGTAGCATATGGTATTGGTACGGAAGATATGAAAAGTGAAAGAAAGAACGAATAATGAAGATAATAACGATATTATCTATGTGTACCTATGATGTGTGATCATGCAAAAGTAACGAACGGTTTTTAATGAAAGTAAAGTATGTTTTATTATAAAACTAGAACTCACTCAGCAACGTTGAGTTTTTATGTGTTTCGAATTGGCAGGTAATGTTGCTGAGGATGGCACTGCGAGGCTACTCGGCTCTTTTGGGATGACATCCATTTATAATGCTTTTGTGATGTAATGCAACTTGGATTTTGTAATTGGATAACAATGTATTATTTGGCAAAAGCTATTATATTGAAATGGAAGAAAGTTTTAAATGTTTCCGCTGCGATGTTTTATGAAATACAAATGTAATTATATGTTTTATGTGCGATGAGGATCCAACTGTAAGCGTCCCGGGAACGGGTCTTACAAGTTAGTATCAGAGCCAAAGTTTAAGTGAAATGGGTAAATTTTCAAAATAAACCTTATCTTAAACTGAGAATGGGACGGAAAGGGAATGGGATGCCAATCTGAGTAGCTGCGTGCCATCAGGTATTTTTGTAATGTTAACCGGGATTATGTGCGCATGCTATGTGGTTATGTGTTGTTTGTAGATTTAAATACTGATGTAGTCCGGATAGGTAGTGCTTGGGGTATGGAGAGTAAAGTAAGTGGCTAATCACAACTGGCCACTGTAATTAGGGACTTACTATACTTGACATAAACTTAGTTGTTCCTTGAATGATAGTGTTGGTGTTTGAATCTTTCAGTCTGCGTGTGAATGGCTGGCAGTAGATCTTCAAAACCTTCAAGGGGTGGAGGTTGTGGTGGACGTGGTGCTGGACCACGGGTCACGAGAGGAAGACCCAGAGTTGAAGAGGTGGCTCATGAAGAGCCCGAGACCCCTCATCCGGAGGCTGGTGATGAAAGTGCGAATTTGAGGGCCTCAATGAAAGAGGCAGTTGCAGAGGAGGTTCATCAGGTCATGCAGACGATCTTACCGTCTGTGGTGACCGAAGTGATTAAGGCTGTAAAAGAAGTTGAGAGGAAGGATCGGAACAGGTCCACTGGAGGAAGGGAACAACCGGAGACGGAAATGATTGTTTCCGATGTCAAGGAAGAGGAAGATGAGCCTATGCAAGAGGTGGCACAAGGCTGTAACTATGGGGCGTTTATGAGATGCAAGCCCCCTACTTTCGATGGTAACGGCACTGCTGCTGCTGCTCACCGGTGGGTGAGGGAAATGGAGGATGTTCTTGATATCAGCGAGTGTCGGGAGGACCAAAAAGTGAAGTTTGCTACCCACTCGTTTGTGGACTCGACTCTGTGTTGGTGGGCAACATTGTCCAAGCCGAGGGTAACCGGTCGATAGGAAAGATGAGGTGGAGGAGTTGAAGAAGATGGTGATTGAGGATATCTGTCCTCATAAGGAGATGGATAAGATCGAGAGAGAGTTCCTTCAGCTGGAGGCGAGAACCATGACACACCAGCAGTATACCACCAAATTCAATGAAATGGCATGGTTGGTGCCGGATCTGGTGACGCCTCTGTCTCGAGAGATCAAGAGGTACATTCAGGGCTTGCCGGTGGATGTTCGCAGGCACATGATCGGTGCCCGACCGAGCATGTTTAGGTCGGCGGTTGATTTGGCAGGGGGGCTATATGATGAGCGGGAGGTGGTGGTGACTGAAGCGAACAAGGAGGGTGGTGGTGATCGGAACTGGAACGGGAAAAGGTTTGGTCGGGGTGATGCCTCGACGGGTAACAAGAAGGCACAGGTGGATGACCGCCGTGTGGCCACATCGGGTGCGGGGTCGAAGAGGTGTGGCAAGTGTGGAAGGGAGCATGCGGGAGAATGTAGGCTGGATTGAATGTGTGCTTTAAGTGTGGGAAACCTGGTCATATAGCAAAGGACTATCGTGCGATCAGATGTTATAACTGTGGTGGAGAGGGTCACATGAGTAGAGACTATAAGAAGCCGAGGGCTGAGAGTTCAGGGGTGAAGAAGACTGGAGGAGAGCGCCAGAGCGTTTACTATGACGCAAGAGGAGGCTAGGACGCATCTTGATGTTGTGTCCGGTACGTTTATAGTGAACCAAACTTTAGCCTTTGTGTTGTTTGATTCTGGTGCCAGTAAAAGTTTTATTTCTGCTACTTTCTGTGCTAAACTGCCTGTTAGTAGTAGGATTGTTGATGCGCCCTTTGATGTAGAAACTGTCATAGGTAAGTCTACCAGGATTTCTGAGATGATCGAAGGTTGCGACTTGGAATTAGAAGGTCACAAGTTTCCTGTTAGACCATTCGTGATGACCTTAGGTGGTTTCGATGTGGTTCTCGGGATGGATTGGTTAGCGGATTATGAGGCGAACATTGTGTGTCGCAAGAAAATGATTTTTTGACAGCGCCCGACGGTAGTTCAGTGACTTTTTATGGTGATCGGGTTACTACGATTCCGAAGGTGATTTCAATGGCGGTAGCGGGAAAGTGCATGAGGCGTGGATGTAACGCCTATCTGGCTTACGTAAAGGATGTGGATAGACCAACGCCACAACTGTTTGATGTACCGGTTGTGTGTGACTTTCCAGATGTGTTTCCCGAAGACCTGCCAGGAGTGCCACCTGACCGTGAGATCAAGTTCCAGATTGACTTGATACCGGGCGCCCAACCTGTTGCTAAGGCACCGTATCAGTTAGCTCCAACAGAGATGAAGGAGTTGATGGAACAACTACAGGAGTTACTCGACAAGGGGTTTATTAGGCCGAGTATCTCTCCTTGGGGTGCTCCGGTCTTATTTGTTAAGAAGAAGGACGGTAGCATGAGGATGTGTATTGACTACCGTGAGCTGAACAAGTTGACTGTGAAGAACCAATACCCGTTACCGAGGATTGATGATTTGTTTGATCAGCTTTAAGGTGCCAGTTGGTTCTCAAGGATAGATCTTCGATCTAGCTACCATCAGCTGAAAGTGAAAGAGTAAGACATTCCTAAAACAGCTTTCCGTACGCGTTATGGACACTACGAGTTTCTCCTTATGTTCTTTGGTTTAACCAATGCGCCAGCTGCTTTTATGGATTTGATGAATCGAGTGTGTCGGCCGATGTTGGATAAATCGGTAATCGTGTTTATTGATGACATCCTAATTTATTCAAAGAACGAGGAGGAGCACGCCGGTCACATTCGAGAGGTAATGGAGACGTTGAGAAAGGAGAAGTTGTATGCTAAATTCTCCAAGTGCGCATTCTGGTTACGCGAGATTCAATTCTTGGGTCATGTGGTGAATCCTAACGGGATTATGGTGGACCCGGCAAAGGTGGAGGTAGTGATGCAATGGAAGTCTCCAAAGACGCCATCCGAGATCCGTAGTTTCTTGGGTTTGGCGGGCTACTACCGAAGGTTTATCCAAGACTTCTCTAAGATCGCTTTTCCACTAACTAAGTTGACCCGAAAAGATGTGAAGTTTGTATGGGGTCAAGCTCAAGATAAGGCGTTCGAGGAATTGAAGGCGAGATTGACTCAAGCTCCTGTTCTGTCATTACCCGATGGAAGTGAAGATCTGGTGGTTTATTCTGATGCTTCCTACTCGGGGTTGGGGTGTGTGTTAATGCAGAGAGGAAAGGTTATAGCCTACGCATCCAGATAGTTGAAGGTTCATGAGGTCAATTATCCTACTCATGACTTGGAGCTAGCAGTCGTGGTCTTTGCGTTAAAGATTTGGAGGCACTACCTGTACGAGACGAAGTGCACCATATTCACTGACCACAAGATCCTGAAGTACTTCTTTGAGCAGAAGGACCTGAACATGAGGCAGAGAAGATGATTGGAGCTCATAAAAGACTATTATTGCGAGATCCATTACCATCCGGGCAAAGCCAACGTGGTGGCGGATGCCCTTAGCCGAAAGGAGAGACCCGAGCCGATTCGGGTGAAAGCTTATCAGCTGATCATGACCTCCGATGTGATGAAGCAAGTCAAAAAGTTTCAAGATGAGACATTGAAAGAAGATCATCTTAACTTGAAAGAATAAGAGGTCTGGTCGCGGAGTTGGGTGAAAACACACTTGGTGTTAGAACCCGATTTGGACGAATATGGATTCCTCGATTTGGGGATCTACGGGTGAAGATTATGGATGAAGCTCACAAGACTCGATACTCCATTCATCCTGGTGCCACGAAGATGTATCAAGACATGAAGAAAGATTACTGGTGGCTGGGTATGAAGCGTGATGTGGTGGAGTATGTGAGTAAATGCCTTACTTGTTTGTAAGTGAAGGCGAAACATCAAAAGCAATATGGAAAGATCCAACCTTTGGATATACCGGAATGGAAGTGGGAGCACATCACCATGGATTTCATTACGAAGCTACCGCGTACCCCGAAAGGGTATGATGCTATATGGGTGATTGTTGACCGCTTGACAAAGAGTGCTCACTTCCTATCGATCCGCGAGACATATTCATCTAAGAGGTTGGCTGATCTGTTCATCAAGGAAATTGTAACTCGTCATGGTGCGCCGGTGTCTATTGTGTCTGATCGTGACACCCGGTTTACATCTAAATTTTGGAAGAAATTCCACGACGCTATGGGGACGAGGTTACATATTAGCACGGCGTATCATCCCTAGACTGATGGTCAGTCAGAAAGGACCATTTAGACATTGGAGGACATGCTTCGGGCATGTGTTATCGATTTTGGAGGAAGTTGGGATGACCATTTACCGTTAGTTGAGTTCTCATACAACATCAGTTATCATGCCAGAATTGGTATGCCCCCTTATGAGATGCTATACGGTAGGAGATGCAGAACACCCGGTTGTTGGGGTGATATTGGTAAGAAGGAGTTAGGGAGCGTCGAGGTAATCGAGGCTACGACTGAGAAGCTTGAAAGGATCAAAGCCTTCATGAAGGCAGCCAAGGATAGACGGAAGTTGTATGCTGATAAACGACGCAGATTGATTGAGTTCCAGGTGAGTGACCGGGTTATGTTGAAGGTCTCACCTTGGAAGGGTATCATTCGTTTCCGAAAGCGGGGCAAGTTGAGCCCGAGGTACATAGGCCCTTTCCGAATCGTTGCTCGAGTAGGAGAAGTGGCCTATAGACTGGAGTTACCGGATGAGTTAAGTGGAATTCACCCGACATTCCATGTATCTCATCTAAGGAAGTGCTTGGCAGATGAAGGTATGATTGTTCCACTGGAAGATATTGAAGTAGATGAACGGCTCAATTATGTGGAGCAACAACTGGCAATCATAGATCGAAAAGAGAAGAGGCTGAGGAATAAAACGATTCCTCTTGTGCGTGTTTTGTGGAAGCACAGGAAAGGATCCGAGTCTACGTGGGAGACTGAAGAAGAGATGAGATAGCATTACCCACGTTTGTTCGAGGAATAACAGGTTTCGGGGACGGAATTTAAGGGGGGTGGACTTGTAACACCCGGTTATTTATTTTGAAGCCGACGAATGAAGAAAAAGAAATAAAGTCCAAAGTCGGGGGACCAAACCCGCCAACGGGAGAAGGTTGGATGAGTGGGAGTATAAAAGGGGGAAGGCATCCAACACCCTCCCCCACACTCATAATTTTCGGATTAGAGAGAGAGAAGAGGAAGAAAAGTGGTCTCGAGCTTGGTTCGTGTGGATTCAAGCGTGAAAATCGAAGTGTAGCGTGTTGATTCGAAGCTCTTCTCGTTGCGGTCGTTTGTGTGAGTTCTAGGACCCCTCTTTTACATGTTTTCAAACGATTTTGGGGTTGGAACACATAGAAAACCCGTTTTTGAAATATGTGTGTTTGACCCGTGTGTATGTGTTTGTGGATGATGCAAGTGGGGTTGGTTTTCGGGCTTGTGTGTGCTTGTGTGATGTTGTGGTAGGTGTTTCTAAGGTTTAGGATGGTAGATTTGGGCTTAAATCGAGTTTGGTAGAGCTTGGAGGCCGAAAAGGGCAGTTTGCATTCGGGATGAACTGGATTATGCATCAGCTAGGGCTAGGCGACCGACTGGAATGCGATTGGAGGCCATACGGCCGATTGACGTGCGACTGAGGTCCATGCGCACGATTGCCATGCGAATGAGGTCCATACGCATGGAAGTCATACGACTTATGTTCATGCGCTTGTAAGGTATGCGATTGAAGGTCATACGACTGAGGTTCATTCGCACGAAGGGTATGCGACTGAAGCCATCCGCCTGAAGTCATGCGACTGAAGGCCATACGCATGAAGGTCATGCGACTGAGAGTCCATACGCATAGGAGTCCATCCGCATAGGTCCATCCGCATAGGTCCATTCGCATAGGGTCCATTCGCCTGATGTCCATTCGCCTAAGTGTTCATTCGCATGGAAGGCCAGCGACTGAAGGGTGTCCATACGCTCAAATAGGGCTCGTGCACCCGAAAGAGCTTAGTTTAACCTTCTGACTTTCGGGAAGTTGTGTAGAGGTAGGCTACGACATGAGAGGTTCCCAGAGGTTCCTGTAAGTTTACTTTTAAGGTCATAGTTAGTGCTTGGGGCATATTGTCGATGTGGGTGTATTGCTTATGTATGTTGTTATGTATGTTTATCTTATGCCTCGTATGATGATGTTGTACGTTTAATATGTTCCTTGTTTTATTTGATTGTCTTCCTGTGGCTTTTCTGGAATGTTAATGAATGAACGAAAAGTATTATGTAATGTAAAGTGGAAGACAATGAAAAGAGGAACGAAATGAAAGAATGCATGCATAAATGAACGAAAGTAATGAAAGTCTTGTGTCACACCCCCGCTAAAAGCAGAAACACGGGGATGTAATGAGATCGGGATCGTCATAACACATGGTAAGCGATAGAGATGCAATATAATAAATGATGACAAGCGTGTCATGACGACACCCGACAACAAGGGGACTTGTGTCGTGTTTAGTCAATGTTCACGACAATATAGCCATAAGCATAAACATGATAATGATTCACATAACCAAATAAGATGAAATTGTAATATGAATTCCCACAACCCGGGAACAAGTATTGAAAGATTGTAATTGTTTACACAGATCAACATTGTTCAAAATAATTGTTTGCCAAAACATGTTAAGTCCCAAAAATGCATCCTAGGGTCTCCACTAAGGCAGCACACCTAGATTTCTTCAGTTTGCATGATCACCTGAAAAGATATGCTCAAAATGGTCAACATAATTGTTAGTGAGCTGGCAGGTTTGAGTAATAAATAAGTAAGTGATGCTGTATAGTAAATGTTGTGGAATACGATGAATACAGTTATATAAACAAGTAAAATCACATGACAATGAGCTTTGCAACCAAACCTAGCGACGTACACAAAGAAATTGTCGGCATATATTCACCCAAGGGCCCGTTCCTGGCCACTGATGGTACCAACTAGTATACCATCGAACAAGGGTGGGGGTGTCAACCCAGTAGTACTACCAATACCTAACCGTCGGTTCCCACACTGGAATTAAATAGTTGCGAAGATAGAACCACACAGCAGACCCAAGCATGTATCAGATAAGTACTTGTAACACAGTATCACGTTGATTCCTTGTATGTAAAATGTAAGTAAGTTGTACAGCATTGAAAATGGGTGAGCATACTTTTCCCCCAAGTTGTAAATGATTGAAATATTGTATAAGCGTAAAAAGGGGCCACGAAACTCACTTGTTAAGTGGTAAGTATGTAAGATCAATGTATCCAAATGTTGAATGCAAATGAACGGTCAAACACCTATTGACAGTTATTGTTTAAGCATTAATGATATGAAATAAGTGCATAATAATGGTCGGTCGGTTCGGGTTGTATCGGCTGGGTCGCGTGTAACACACACAAACAGACATACGTACTAGATCTTATGTAGATCCAAGTACTAGACATTGTCGCCATTGTTGTTGATATTTGAGTAAAAGTTTCATTGTTATTGAGGAAGTATTAGATAAATGTCAATAGTTATAAGTCGGTTGATAGTTATAAAACATTAGTTTAATTTGTTTTGAATAGTATTTGTGGCCTTTTTAACGTTGACTTTAATCTTTGTGGCCGAACAATGGCAACTGTGTTAATGTTACCTCAACATCACACGTCATACTCACACCACGCACAAGAAGGGAATCACACACAACAACTACAGTCGCACGATAGGACCAGACGCACGACTCAACCTCCATACGCACGAATCAACCCTCAATCGTGCGAATCAGCTTCATTCGTACGATTGAGCCTTCATTCGTATGACTGGCATTCAGTCGTACCACACAACACCCAATCGCACGACTCAACCTCCATACGCACGAATCAACTTTCAATCGTGCGAATTAGCTACTTTCGTACGATTGAATCTTCATTCGTGCGATTGGACTCCAGTCGTGCGAAACACGCAAAATCGCATACATTCATTCGCATGCATGACTCATTCGCACACATACACACAGTCGCACGACTCAGTCGCACGACATACCCAGTCGCACAACTCAGTCGCACGATTGACTCAGACGCATGGCTCAGTCGCACGACTTACCCAGTCGCACGACTCAATCGCATGACAGACCCAGTCGCCTGGACACCAGAATCGCGACTGTGGTCGGTCTGAGCAGCCCCCGGCTACTCTAAACGCGAGTTTTACACAACAAAGACTTCTAGAAACACTCTACAAACATACATAAACATGAAACACAAGCAGAAAGACTTCACACGCACCCACACGACCTCATGTGTTCGGGTTGAACCCGAACACCCGAAACCCTAGTTTGGACAGCCGAGATTAAGCAAGAAAAGGAACAACCAAAGTCGTCTACCTGCTAGAAAGGAGTAGACTAGGTTGTAGATGGAGTCTAGACGACGAAAACGAGACCAAGCGGGTCGGATTTGGTGCTAAGATGAAGAAATGGTGTAGAGAGGATGAAGAAGGTGAAGAAGATGAAGTAATGGGTGTTTAGGGCTGGAAATGGGTTTATATACCCAGCCCAAGTTTGCAAAATGTCAAGTTTAGTCCCTGCACTTAACCCCCGAGTTTCCCAAATTTGTTTCGGTTGAAAAACGACTTTATTAGGTTGATTATATTAATTATAAAAATGCATTTAATGATATTTATGACTTAAAAATGGTTTCATTAGTGACGTTTAATATATATAAAAATGATATATTGGGCGGTTACGATGTCGAAAGTTTTAAAAGTTTTTAAGGATAGCATAAGATTAAAATGAAAGCACAAGCACAACGATGATAAAGCAAGCATGATATCCACATAAAGGGTTAATAAAGATGAGGAATGATCGATCAAGGAATAGTTAACGGAAAACCACGTTATTTGACGGACTTAAGGTGACGGATGTCACAGTATCCCCCAGTTGAGAAAATTTCGTCCCGAAATTCAGCTGGAGTTGGGTCCAAGAGTGTCATCCTCGAATAGATGTGGATATTTGAGTTTCATCTGATCTTCTTTTTCCCATGTAAACTCTGGCCCTCGTTTTGAATTCCACCTTACGCGAATAATAGGTATTCTACTGCGCTTCAGTTGCTTGACCTTTCGATCCATGATCTCAATGGGTTCCTCAACAAAATGAAGCTTCTCGTCAATTTTGATTTCCTCAATTGGCACGTGAAGGGATTCATCGGCCAAACACTTCTTGAGGTTTGACACGTGAAAAGTATCATGCACACCGGTGAGTTCTTGTGGCAACCTTAATCGGTAAGCCACTGAACCGATTCTTTCTGTAATCTCGAATGGTCCAACGTATCTTGGGGCTAACTTCCCTTTCTTTCTAAATCGAACGACTCCTTTCCAAGGGGAGACTTTGAGTAAGACTCGATCCCCAACGTTGAATTCTAGAGGCTTCCGACGGTTGTCGGCATAGCTCTTTTGGCGATCCCTTGCGGCTTTTAGTCGGTCTTTGATTTGAAAGATCTTGTCAGTTGTTTCTTGAATGATTTCTGGGCCTGTTAGCTGACTTTCACCAATCTCGGCCCAACAAACGGGTGATCTGCATTTCCTTCCGTATAACGTTTCAAATGGAGCACACCCAATGCTTGTATGGTAGCTGTTGTTGTAAGAGAACTCGATCAATGGTAGATGAGCATCCCAATTACCACCAAAATCGATTACACACGCTCTCAACATGTCTTCTAGCGCCTGTATAGTTCGTTCACTTTGGCCATCTGTCTGAGGGTGATAGGCGGTACTCATATCTAATCGACTGCCCATCGCTTTCTGTAGTGTCTGCCAAAATCGTGAAGTAAATTGGCTATCACGGTCGGATATGATTAACACCGGCACCCCGTGCCGTGTCACGACCTCTTTGATGTACAATCTCGCCAGCTTATCCATTTTGTAGTCTTCTCGGATAGGCAAGAAATGTGCTGATTTCGTCATTCGATCAACAATGACCCATATCGAGTCATGACAGCTGCTTGTTCTAGGGAGTTTGGTAATGAAATCCGTGGCTATATTCTCCCATTTCCACTCGGGAATTTCAGGTTGCTGTAATAATCCCGATGGTTTTGATGTTCAGCTTTAACTTTCGAACACGTCAAGCATCTGCTGACGTATAAGGCAATGTCTTTCTTCATGCCTGGCCACCAGTACAGATCCTTGAGATCGTGATACATCTTGTCTGCACCAGGATGAATAGAATATCGCGTCTTGTGGGCTTCATCCATGACTAAGGTACGTACACCTCCCCATCTGGGTACCCATATGCGATCCATGAAGTACTGTATACCGTCATCCTTGCAAATCATCTGTTTATCTAACCCTCGGAATTCTTCTCCCGCAAGGTTTTCTTCTTTCAATGCTTCACTTTGTGCAATTTGAATCTGAGCTTTCAAGTTCGTTTGAATGGTCAATCCCAACGCTCGAGCACGTAGTGGTTTCACGCGTTCTTTTCGGCTTAAAGCATCAGCCACCATATTAGCTTTCCCCGGATGATACCGGATTTCACAATCATAGTCACTAAGAAGCTCTACCCAACGTCGTTGTCGCATATTAAGTTCCTTCTGATCCAGAATGTGTTGGAGGCTCTTATGATCAGTGAAGATGATGCATTTGGTTCCATACAGGTAATGCCTCCAAATCTTGAGTGCAAATACTACAGTGCCCAACTCAAGATCATGAGTGGTATAGTTCTTTTCGTGCACTTTAAGTTGTCGCGAAACGTAGGCAATCACCTTATCCTTCTGCATTAGTACACATCCCAATCCTTGATGTGATGCATCGTAGTATACCACAAAATCATCAGTTCCGTCTGGAAGGGACAGTATAGGCGCGTTACACAACTTCTCTTTCAACGTTTGGAACGCTTGTTCTTGTGCATGTCCCCAATCAAACTTCTTGTCTTTCTGAGTAAGCAGGGTTAATGGTTGTGCGATCTTTGAAAAATTCGCGATGAAGCGACGATAGTAACCGGCCAATCCTAAAAATTATCGTATCTCTGATGGTGTCTGGGGCGTATCCCATTTCTTCACCGCTTCGATCTTGCCGGGATCTACATGAATCCCGTCCTTGTTTAACCACATGACCCAAAAACTTCACTTCCCGCAACCAAAATTCACACTTCGAGAACTTGGCGAAAAGTTTCTCTTCCCGTAGCAGCTCCAGAATTGCCCGAAGGTGTTCTTCGTGATCCTCTTTTGATCGGGAGTAGATAAGTATATCGTCTATGAACACAATCACAAACTTATCCAAGTAAGGTTTGCACACCCGATTCATTAGATCCATAAACACAGCTGGTGGGTTAGTCAGCCCAAACGGCATGACCAAGAACTCATAGTGCCCATAACGAGTCCTGAACGCTGTTTTCGGTATGTCGTCCTCGAAAACCCTTAATTGATGATATCCAGAACGAAGGCCGATCTTTGAGAAATACGAAGCTCCTTGTAGCTGATCAATAAGGTCGTCGATCCTAGGGAGAGGATATCGATTCTTCACGGTTAACTTGTTCAACTCACGGTAATCGATACACATGCGGAACGACCCATCCTTCTTTTTGACAAATAATACCGGTGCTCCCCACGGTGAATGACTCGGTCGAATAAAACCCTTCTCCAGTAGTTCCTGTAACTGACTAGACAACTCTTGCATTTCGGATGGCGCTAGTCGATATGGCGTCTTTGCTACCGGTGTAGCTCCAAGAACCAACTCTATACGGAATTCCACCTGTCGTGGAGGAGGCAAACCAGACAAATCATCAGGAAATACATCTGGGTAGTCCCGTACCACTGGGATATCTACTAGTTTCCTCTCTTCGTCCTTCTTTTCAACCACATGAGCCAGAAAAGCGTAGCACTGCTTTCATAAACTTCGGTGTGCTTTCATGCAGGAAATAAGCTTTAAATTCCTTCCCGGTCGTTTTTGAGTACTTCCCACGTTTGGCATAGGGATTCGTACTACTTTGTCCCGACTAGACAATCTCTGCTCCATTTCGCGACAACCAATCCATACCCACAATCACGTCAAAACTTCCTAGCTCGAAGGGTATCAAATCTATATCGAAGGCATGATCCTCCAATGTTAACAAGCACTTCCTAATAATCTCATCGACCTGAACAACCCTACCATTGGCCATTTCTACATAATAGCTAGTTTCTAGCCTACTAGGACTCAAATCAAGCAATTGCACAAACTCAGAAGATATAAAGCTATTGTCTGCTCCAGTATCAAATAATATAGATGCGAAGTGATGATTGAGTAAGTGCGTACCCGTGACAACATTTGGGTCCTGACGAGCATCGTTGGCTCCGATGACGAATGCACGTCCTCGAGCTGCATTCCCCTGAGTAGTCGGGCCCTGATTTCCAGCTATAGCCATCACCTGCTGCTGGTTGTTTCCTTGCTGACCCGGTGCCCGATTCAGCCTGGGGCACATGTTCCTGTAATGATCAGGGCTTCCACACTCATAACAAGCCCTTGCATTCTCGGCGGGGTTAACCTCGTTGACGGGTGCCATAAGATTCGGCGCAGTTCTACAGTCTCTCGCCAAATGCCCCGGGCGCCTACAGTTCGCGCACACCCGGCACTGCACTCCTGGGGGATGATGATAGTTGCACCTGTCACATTTGGGGTGCGGCCCCATATACTCTCTCTTGGCCTGAGACACGGCCACAAAATTCCTGGTCGTCTTAGCCCTCTTATCAAACTTCCCGGCACTCGACCGGCTTGATTCTCCAACATCCTTTCTCTTCTCTGCTCCTCAGCCCAAAACCCCTGTTCTCACCATCTCATCAGTCAAAGCGCCAGCCTTCAGAATTGCGCTCTGAATAGTAGGAGGATCAGCTGCTGTAACCGTTGCCCTAATTTGAGGCGCAAGTCCCCAAATGTACCTCTCGATCCTCTTTGATTCCGGCGTGACCAGATGCGGAACCAATCTTGCCAGCTCATGAAATGGTCGGTATAAGCTGCATGCCCGGCCCCCACCATAGCATGATTCCAGAACTCATGCTCTAATTTTTGCATCTCGTTGAGGGGGCAGTATTCCTCGGTGATCAAAGCTTTAAACTTATCCCATGACATCTGCATCGCAGATTCTCTTCCTCTAGCCTGAACCTGGGTGTTCCACCAGGTTAAGGCCTTGCCCTGCAGTGAACAGGTGGCATATTTGATTCTCAGGCTGTCGAGGCACTCGCTGATGTCAATTACTGCCTCCATCTTTTCCAGCCACCTGGTTAGGGCTATCGCCCAACCTTTCCCATCGAATTCCCTCGGTTTGCAAGCCACAAACTATTTGTACGAACACCCCCATCTGGCATTAACAACCCCAGTCTCAATACCGGCTGTACCACCATTCCTGGTCTCCTGGTTGCTTTCGTTTCCGGTCGGGTTTCCATTTCCCACCTTAGTTTCGATCCCACCATGGGCTCTTTCTCCATTATCTCTGTTGTCATTGCCACCATCCCCGTGAGGGTGGTGTTGCTGGAGTGCGTCGCTCACTTGGGCCACGATAGTAGGAATCAGTGCGGCCAACTGTTGAGCGATCAGGGCTGCCATATCAGCATTCCCTGTTTCCTGATTGTTACTGGCAGGACCATCATTTGTTCTTGGTGCTCTGCCTCTTCCTCTGCCTCTGCCCCTTGGGGCTTCACTCCCGCCACTATTGCTGCGGGTAACTCTTCGAGGCGGCATTTTCTAATCATAGAAATAGTAAACACGTAAGCTTAAATCATTTCAAAGTGTATTATCCATAACACTCATCAAGTCCAGTATTCCGAAGTTAATATCACACTTATTGTCATCACACATTGCATGCAATTCGTGTAGTTCGCAAACCATGATTTGGTAATGTCTCAACAATAGTCCATCATAACAGTTGTAAATCCATGTATATAATCACGTTTAGTCTAGCGGAGGTTGTCTATTTCTTCCCCTTTCGAGGTTTCAGACATAGCCTCCTCAGGGTTAATCTCAATGTCCAAGGTCAAGCGCATTAGCATGATCTGTGAAGATCTCTTCGGGTTTAATACCCGGATTTTGATAAACCAACTCGGCGCGCAGAGGGAACAGAAGATCCAATAGAAGCATCCCATAAAGGAGTGAGCACAAGGGCTCTCTCATAGGGTGGAAAGATCATATAACAGGTAAATGAACAAATCAAGCAGCGAGGAACACATACACGAGATATAATATGCATACAGATCCTAGCATGCAAATCTACATGAAGGTTCCTAGGTTATAGTCTAGGTCAAGCGTATTGCCTAATTCTCTATAACCAATGGCTCTGATACCAATCTGTCACACCCCCGCTAAAAGCGGAAACACGGGGATGTAACGAGATCGGGATCGTCATAACACATGGTAGGCGATAGAGATGCAATATAATAAATGATGACAAGCGTGTCATGACGACACCCGACAACAAGGGGACTTGTGTCGTGTTTAGTCAATGTTCACGACAACATAGCCATAAGCATAAACATGATAATGATTCACATAACCAAATAAGATGAAATTGTAATATGAATTCCCACAACCCGGGAACAAGTATTGAAAGATTGTAATTGTTTACACAGATCAACATTGTTCAAAATAATTGTTTGCCAAAACATGTTAGGTCCCAAAAATGCATCCTAGGGTCTCCACTAAGGCAGCACACCTAGATTTCTTCAGTTTGCATGATCACCTGAAAAGATATGCTCAAAACGGTCAACATAATTGTTGGTGAGCTCGCAGGTTTAAGTAATAAATAAGTAAGTGATGCTGTATAGTAAATGTTGTGGAATACCGTGAATACAGTTATATAAACAAGTAAAATCACATGACAATGAGCTTTGCAACCAAACCTAGCGACGTACACAAAGAAATTGTCGGCATATATTCACCCAAGGGCCCGTTCCTGGCCACTGATGGTACCAACTAGTATACCATCGAACAAGGGTGGGGGTGTCAACCCAGTAGTACTACCAATACCTAACCGTCAGTTCCCACACTAGAATTAAATAGTTGCAAAGATAGAACCACACAGCAAACCCAAGCATGTATCAGATAAGTACTTGTAACACAATATCACGTTGATTCCTTGTATGTAAAATGTAAGTAAGTTGTACATCATTGAAAATGGGTGAGCATACTTTTCCCCCAAGTTGTAAATGATTGAAATATTGTATAAGCGTAAAAAGGGGCCACGAAACTCACTTGTTAAGTGGTAAGTATGTAAGATCAATGTATCCAAATGTTGAATGCAAATGAACGGTCAAACACCTATTGATAGTTATTGTTTAAGCATTAATGATATGAAATAAGCGCATAATAATGGTCGGTCGGTTCGGGTTGTATCGGCTGGGTCGCGTGAAACACACACAAACAGACATACGTACTAGATCTTATGTAGATCCAAGTACTAGACATTGTCGCCATTGTTGTTGATATTTGAGTAAAAGTTTCATTGTTATTGAGGAAGTATTAGATAAATGTCAACAGTTATAAGTCGGTTGATAGTTATAAAACGTTCGTTTAATTTGATTTGAATAGTATTTGTGGCCTTTTTAGCGTTGACTTTAATCTTTGTGGCCGAACAATGGCAACTGTGTTAATGTTACCTCAACATCACACGTCATACTCACACCACGCACAAGAAGGGAATCACACACAACAACTACAGTCGCACGACAGGACCAGACGCACGACTCAACCTCCATACGCACGAATCAACCCTCAATCGTGCGAATCAGCTTCATTCGTACGATTGAGCCTTCATTCGTATGACTGGCATTCAGTCGTACCACACAACACCCAATCGCACGACTCAACCTCCATACGCATGAATCAACCTTCAATCGTGCGAATTAGCTACTTTCGTACGATTGAATCTTCATTCGTGCGATTGGACTCCAGTCGTGCGAAACACGCAAAATCGCATACATTCATTCGCACGCATGACTCATTCGCACACATACACATAGTCGCACGACTCAGTCGCACGACATGCCCAGTCGCACAACTCAGTCGCACGATTGACTCAGACGCATGGCTCTGTCGCACGACTCACCCAGTCGCACGACTCAATCGCATGACAGACCCAGTCGCCTGGACAGCAGAATCGCAACTGTGGTCAGGCTGAGCAGCCCCCGGCTACTCTAAACGCGAGTTTTACACAACAAAGACTTCCAGAAACACTCTACAAACATACACAAACATGAAACACAAGCAGAAAGACTTCACACGCACCCACACGACCTCATGTGTTCGGGTTGAACCCGAATACCCGAAACCCTAGTTTGGACAGCCGAGATTAAGCAAGAAAAGGGACAACCAAAGTCGTCTACATGCTAGAAAGGAGTAGACTAGGCTGTAGATGGAGTGTAGACGACGAAAACGAGACCAAGTGGGTCGGATTTGGTGCTAAGATGAAGAAATGGTGTAGAGAGGATGAAGAAGGTGAAAAAGATGAAGTAATGGGTGTTTAGGGCTGAAAATGGGTTTATATACCCAGCCCAAGTTTGCAAAATGTCAAGTTTAGTCCCTGCACTTAACCCCCAAGTTTCTCAAATTTGTTTCGGTTGAAAAACGACTTTATTAGGTTGATTATATTAATTATAAAAATGCATTTAATGATATTTATGACTTAAAAATGGTTTCATTAGTGACGTTTAATATATATATAAATGATATATTGGGCGGTTACGATGTCGAAAGTTTTAAAAGTTTTTAAGGATAGCATAAGATTAAAATGAAAGCACAAGCACAACGATGATAAAGCAAGCATGATATCCACATAAAGAGTTAATAAAGATGAGGAATGATCGATCAAGGAATAGTTAACGGAAAACCACGTTATTTGACGGACCTTAAGGTGACGGATGTCACAGCTTGCAAGCAAATGTATGGAAGGAACACGCCCAATGAAGGGTGTTAGTCCAACAGTGTGTGGGTTAGCGACCCCAGAAGGATGCACATCGGGGTCCGTCTTTGTAATTGACCATTTGTATAGAACCTCTACCGCTTACCCCGGTACTGCAGCACCATGTATAGCTGTCTATTGATAGACTTCGGGCCAGTAACCATATAGTTTGGGGTGTAGCATATGGTATTGGTACGAAAGATATGAAAAGCGAAAGAAAGAACGAATAATGAAGATAATAATGATATTATCTATGTGTACGTATGATGTGTGATCATGCAAAAGTTACGAACGGTTTTTAATGAAAGTAAAGTATGTTTTATTATAAAACTAGAACTCACTCAGCAACGCTGACTTTTTATGTGTTTCCAGTTGGCAGGTAATGTTGCTGAGGATGGCACTGCGAGGCTACTCGGCTCTTTTGGGATGGCAATCCATTTATAATGCTTTTGTAATGTAATGCAACTTGGATTTTGTAATTGGATAACAATGTATTTTTTTGGCAAAAGCTATTATATTGAAATGGAAGAAAGTTTTAAATGTTTCCGCTGCGATGTTTTATGAAATACAAATGTAATTATATGTTTTATGTGCGATGAGGATCCAACTGTAAACGTCTCGGGAACGGGATCTTACATCTCCAAAATCAACATGAACCCTAGTTTGATCTTGATCCGAATTGAACATCAATTCACAAATGATAGTTGCAATAATTTTAAGGCTATTGTTTCTTATGAACATACGAATATGATTGTATGTTTGATTACCTGAATTGAAGTCGAACCCAATGATATCAGGAGCAGATACGGCCGCGGCAACGATGAATTCAATTCGATATGCAAATGGTAATAATAAACCAATTAATTTAGTATGAAGCTTCTAAGGGGGTTTATGATTCAAAGCCCTTAATCGATTTTTGTTTAAGATGCCCACACGGTGGAGTTCGACTAAGTTGCAGGTCCGAATGAAGTTGGTGATCGATCTCGATATGTCGAGGTGTTTGAGTGGAAATTGATGATTCGGAGTTATTGAGAGGACCGATTAGGGCATTAGCCCTCTGTTATGTGGTAGTGATTTAATCGGTTTCACTCCGAACGAGTTAAAGTTTTGAATTGATGTTTCGGTTTTGGATGCACAACCTTAATCGACTGATTTAATTCAATTAAAACCGAATTTAAAATCGAAACAGATATGTGTTTGGTATAGAGTAATTATTTGAAATGAAAATCAACCTTTTCGAGTGTTTTTAAGGTCGCAAGAAGCTGCCGGAGCAGCTGGACGGAGACAAAAAATTCAACGGGGACCGGGGGGAAGGGGGTGGTTTGGGTAAATTTGGGTTTTAAAAATAAATCTACACTTTGGTCCATGATGTTCTAAGGACTTATTATTTTATGTCCAAAACTCTTAAAACAAAGTTTCATGAATTACATTTTTAACCCCTAACTTATTAAACCCAATTTGTATTTTTGTTGTCCATTAAAACTTTATAAAGTTTATAATTAATAGAAAATACATTTCTCATTAATTATTAATTTTAATTAAATCTCAAAGCTCATAAATGGCAATTAAACTTTGTAAACTTATAAAGCTTTACTTTGTAAATTGTAAAATTATTAAATATTGTTTAAATGGTTTAATATTTTAAATAACACGATTCTTTTATGTTTCTTATATTTATAATCTATATGATTCATTAAAGTAAATAAGTTTAATAAAGATATTTATATCATATAAATGTTCGAAATGAGTTCGGGTTCGGGTTTATAACTTGAAAATGGCGGATGTTACACCTACAGCCACTAACACATAAAATTTACATTACATAATTCGATGAAATAAACTAAAAAGAACGACGTACAAGTGACTAACGAATTGACGCAATCACAAGTTTTAACCTCATCCATTCTAATAAAAAAACCATACAACAAAAGACAAGAACCATACAATACAAAAACCATAAACCCATGTCCACTGAGATGAGGAAATTGCTATTACAAAAGCATATATGGATGTAAAATTTTTGAAGGGCAGCACAGAATTTCCACAATCAATCACCTAATCAGGTACTAAGAATATAAAAGCAACAAAACAGATTTTAGAATTCGTACCAAAAAAGGCAAAGACCAAAACCTAAAATGATTGAAAGAAGCATGTGGTAGCGAGTGGTTCATTGATCCATATATAACACAACACACACATACATATATGTATCTTATAATTAATCAAACAGGAAAGAAAGAAATCATAGATTAACCTGAGTTTATGAAGTTTGAGTGTAATGACATCAAAGGGATTTTCGAATTGGCATCTGGCACTACATATACATGTGGGATAGGGATTCGAATCGAGGACTTCAATAGCCATTCAATTGCTGACACGAACAGAAGCGAGGGAATCATTGTATGTAGGGGGAGAAGGGAGTGTAATGGGTTGCAGTCAATTGTCACTGATAGAGTTGTGGTTATTGATGGGAACCAACACAAAGAAGGGGAAAGGAAAGGGGAAAGGGTAGGGGTAGTAATGAACAACGGCCGAAGTTCGAAGGAGGCGGAGGGGTTGGAGGCACCTCAAAAGCCGCGTTATGAAAATGAGTAAATTACCCTTTTACCCGTCTTTCCTCTATTATATAGTAGTATAGATTAGCATCATTTAAAGTCATCTACTAATAACTATTTTGAGTTTATCACTAACAAGTAATAACCATAAGTGTGTGTAAGTGTGGATACATACATATATATATTAAAATCATGAAAAACAATCGACTATTTATAACTAGAAAACCAACTAAGTTTAGTGATTTACTATTAATTTTTTATTACGAAAATTTAAAATTTATTAAACTAAATAACATATTCGAAACATTTATTAAATTTGACTATTGTTTAATGTTTTCTAATAATTATCTTTTACTTTATATTAAACTTGAATAATAATCATTAGTAGCAAAATAAAATGATAATAACAATGAAAAATGTGAAACTTTGATTGTTTTGTAGTTGATATACACACACACACATAAAGCACTTGTACTTTATGCTTAAAATGTTATATAATGTCTTACAATTTAAATGAAATTACCATCGTATCATTCTAATATGTATAACATAGTAGTACAAATACACACACACACACACACACACACACACACACACACACATATATATATAGATATATATAGATAGATATATAGAGATATATATATATAGAGATATATATATATAGATATATATAATATATATATATATATCTAAGATATAATAGAGATAGATATATATATAATATATATATATAATATATATATATATATATTATATAATATATATATATATATATATATATATATATATATATATGTATAAGATGGTTCAAATAAGATCTCACTTTTTTATGAGAACTCTAGGAACCAATGTGAGCCACTAGTTTCAATGGCAAAATGATAATTAATGAAAACATAATAAGCAAATTATAAAACGAAAAATAACATAAAAATATAAAAATATAAAAAATGTAACATGAGTCCTAGTTCCTATAAGACGTTGCTCCTTCTACATTTCAATGATGGTGCAATTGACTATTTGATTGGTTTGTATGTGGTCTTTGAAAAGTTGTAGCAAAGTGTTGATACTCTTTGCACATGTATTGCTTTATTCTTTATTCATTGGATCGATCTTAAAGACTTGGAGCATTGCCGATTTAAACATTCCAGCATTATACTTTGATAGAGTTATTGGATGTCATGTAACTAGTTTAAGCATAATTCTTGATATATAATGGATGTGGTGGGAATGCCACGGGGAGCCCTATATATAAGCATCATTGATATACTAAGGATGTGCCTGAATTGGGATATGTGATGATCTTGACAAGACTAGTTATGCATACAAGAAACTTACGACGTGCTAGTCGAAGGAGTATGATAGAAAAAGGTGAAGCAATAGCCCTGACCTCTTCAATGATTGTGTATGCTTTTTAAACTTGATGAAATGATGAATCTTGTGGGTGTTATAATCATATTATGTTGGTCCATGTGATCGAAAAACAGTGCAAATGATGTGATGAATTGCTCAATATCTAACAAGCATGCTAAACAATGACAATAGAGAAGATTGAATACAATTCAAAATCATATTTGATAACAAAAGGAACAATGACAATCAATAACATAAAGCACAATGATATTTCTGTGTAATAACTGCTTGGAATAGGTAACTTGCAACAATGATCCACGATTAGGGTTTTGCAAGCTTACCTTACAATGAAAATTAACAAAAGTATATATAGCAGTCGTAGTTTCGTAGACAGTTTCGCTACCAGCGAAACTGTCATGCCGAAACTACAGTTTCGCCCGGCAGAACATAAGTTCGCCGGGTAAACTAGAACAACAAACTGTGAGCGAATTTACAGATTCGCTCACAGTTTCGCTGGACTGCTAAAAACACACAAATCTAAGAACATACAAAAGGAAACTAACAAAAGTCCTATTACTAGTAAAGTAAACAATCTATACTAAGGTGAGTCCAACCTATACATGATCTTCAATACTCCCCCTAGGTTGGATCTCACCGTCTTCACTCTTCTTGATTTGACTTGTCAGCTCCAGTTTCCTCTGCTGCGATTGATCTGTCTTCGTCACCTCCTGCAGCTACGTCCTCAGAAGCTTCAGCAAATGATCCTCCATGGTCCTTTCCTGCATCACTAGCTTCTTCGGAATGACCACTAGCCTTTGCAAATTGCCTGGTCAGGTCTTGAACATCCATATTAAAGTCATCCTGAGCCCTTACCCTTTCAGCTAACTTCTTTACTTCAGACCTTACTCCCCTGATCTTGTTGGCAACGTTCATAAAAAACTTGCTTCTTTCCTAGTTTCCTCTCTAGCTCCAACCTTAATGTGATTTTCACATAATACCAGAAGATCTTCATCACAGAAACTGAACAACTTTATCGGATCAAATACTTTAAACTCCTTTCCATGTTTAACCCTGATCACAGCTTCTCCAGTGTTGTTATCATAAAACCATTTCTCAAAGTCCTGTAGTTGTTGGGGAAGAGGATCAGCCAATCTTACCCGATTTACAGTCTTTGGAGGTTTAACTCTTAGAACAATCCTTCCCTTTCCCGTCTCCCAGTCTTTATCCTTCTTTGATCTCTTTCTTTCTGCTTTCATATACCCGAAAGACTCAAAGTTGTCATTAAGCCCATTTTTTATCTCTTTTTCAAGAAATGTGGCTCTTTCACTCAGATGAGCATTGATCAGAGGTAGAGTTGCCAAACGCCTTAAATCCCATTTAGGCAAGGTCTTAAAAGCCTTCCTTTTAAGCATATAACTGATATTGCCTCCCCGTCTCTTGATCATAAACATCTTTAAGCTTGAATTATAACACCAGCTTATGATTTTCTTGTTAGCCTGCTTCCTGCTCAATCCCTCCAAGTGTTGGAAAGAAGGGTTATTTCTTCTACCTCCTTCTCTTTCACAAACCAATCATTTTTATCCATTTCAAATACATCTGCATCATCCTCTCCCTTTTTAGCAACATAGATCAATGGTCGTTCATCAACTTCATAGAACTCAGGTTCTGAATCATAGTCTATGAGCTGTTCATCTTCCTCTTCCTCATCAACCAACCCTTTACCTTTCTCAGGTACTCCTTCAGTAGTAGCTGTTACAATAACTTCTTCACCAACCAGATCCTTTTCAAAGTCAAATTGCATGTTTACAAACCCAACCTCTATAATATCTTCCTCATCATTTCTTCCAACATCCTCTCCTGGAGCTTCCGCTCTCCAGCATTAGTAGCTGCTGCACCAGAAGTGCCCTCTCCTACCTTAGATGAAGTACCCACATTCAAAAATGAGTACTTTGATGTATCAGTCAAATCATCTAACTCAGATTGAGTTAGTTGATTAGGTAGGCCGGCTGCAGCCTTCAGCTGTGTAATCTCCTCAAACAACTTCTTCACCAGTCGGTTTTGATCAACTAACATCCTCTGCATACCTTCAATCACTTCATCTTTTTGTTTTTCTCTGATTTCCTGGTTTGTGAGTTTAGTCTTGATCATACTCAGTTCATTAGCCAACGAAGTATTCAAATTGCGTATCATATCCTCATCAAGGTTTTCACTAGCCTCTCTTCTAGTTGTAAATCCTTCATGTCTATGCTTGGTTCGTCGCTCAGGCTCAGCAAAATCAGTTTTCTTCTTAGACCTTCTTTCTTTTTCAACCCTAACTTCCTCAGCTTGTGCAGCAATATCCTCCTCAAAGTCATAGTCTTTTTCTTTGGCATATCTCTTTTTTTTTCTTTGTAGCATCAGCTTGCTGTACTCTTGTTTCTTCAGCTCGTTTATTTTCTGATTCATCCACCCGTCTAATATAGCTCCAGCGTTCTGGAGGATACATGTTTTCCCAAAGATGGGTGATCTTTCCACTGAAGTCGTGGCGAATGGCACAGCAGTCAGCAAAGATACGGGGATTCATTTGTACCAGCCTCTTGATCTCTCCATGTTTTGGAACATGAGGTATAAGATCATCAAATATCATCTGAAGAAAACGAGGATACAGCAGCCATTTGTCTTTCTTTAATGCCATCACATTCTCCGCCATGCACGCAAAAATCAGTCTGGCAATATTGGCCTTTTCACCTTTACAACATAACACCATTGCCTTAGCCCAATCAATGTTAAGACCATCGGATCCACCTTTACGGTGATCAAGACACATGATAAAAACATGAGCAATGTATCTCCACTCTTTAGATAAGAATGACTTCTTGATCTCCTTTCGGGAACCAAAGGCTGGTCCCTCATATCCCATACTTCTAAAGGCTTGGAACACCTCAGAATCTGTCATAGTCACTTCATCTCCTGAATCTTCTTCAAGTCTTAGAATCCTCGATACAGTCTCAGCAGTGATCGTCACTTCTTGATCAACGACTTTAGCAGTAATCCGCTGTGCATCTCCTCGAGTATCATACTCTGCAGATCGCCAGAAGTCTCT
This sequence comes from Flaveria ramosissima, assembly GCA_025215565.1. Lineage (NCBI taxonomy): Eukaryota > Viridiplantae > Streptophyta > Magnoliopsida > Asterales > Asteraceae > Flaveria > Flaveria ramosissima. The sequence goes on from CM046031.1 coordinate 40,152,075, forward strand.
GATATGAAGATCATAGATGGTAGGCGAATGAGATATGGCATGGGCTATAGGTGATCTTTGAAGCCATCTGATACAATCTCTAAATCCAGCTGCCTTTGGATGAGTATCATCTAAAATAGCGGTGATATTATTCCGCTCATCAAACTTGAGATTAGCCATGATAACCTGATGAAGAAATCAGATAAGTTGAATGAGAAATTAAGAAAAGAAGAAAATAATACTAAAACAATGAAAACTAACAGTTTCGGCAAGCGAAACACTAGTTTTGCTCATTAAAACATGTTAGTTTCGCTGAACAAAAGACAGTTTCGACTAGGCGAAAATAATTTAAAATAGATTCGCTATTAGTTTCGGCAAGCAAAAACATAGTTTCGCTGGCAAAAAACATATTAGTTTCGCTGTTCAAAAAGAAAATATGACCAGGCGAAACTGTACAAGCTTAAGTCCAGATTCTGCGAAACTGAAAATAGTTTGGCGAAACTGTTAAGTTCGCGCGGACAGCATAACTTTACAGTTTCGCTGAGAAGTAGTGAACTTTCGTTCAGTTTCGCAGAATAATCTGCAGTTTCGCTGGATGAACAGCGAAGACACCGAAGGGTCAAAATCCAAATGTCTTAAAAGGAGTTAATTTTAACCAGATTAAATGATTGAACACGGTTCGAAACTCACATGCGAAGTAAAAGAAACAATCAATCGGTCCAAAACACAAACAAAACTCAGAATCGCCCACGAAAGTCACGGAAAAGCCCTAAACCACTACACAGGTCGATCTTGCGAAAATGTGAGAAGAATTTCGCAAAAACGACTTAAATAGCAAATAGTTTCGCAGTGAGCGAAACTATAGATTCGCAGGGCGAATTTACAGTTTCGCCCAGAGAATCTGTAATTTCGCTAAGAGATAGCCAGTTGAAAATTAATTAGTAAACCTAGCGAAATTGCAGTTTCGCCATGCGAAACAATTAGCGAAAGAATAGTTTCGGCACCCCTTTATAATATTTATTATTATTATTATTATTATTTTTATTATTATTATTATTATTATTATTATTATTATTATTATTATCAATTCACATAATGAGATCTAAATTAATCAGAGATCACATCCTCTAGGTATTTATGAACATAAAGATGATCAAAAATCATCGACCGGCAATGAGATCATACTGAATACGAGATCTTATCACAATCTGCACAGGAACAACTGAAATTAGAACAAATCAATAACGATTGCTGATATATTTGTCCACTTAAACTCATGCCTTATCCTTTTTCAACAAACAGCTTATGATTTGTTAAGGTTCAATTAGATGCTTTAGAATGTTAGGACCCCACAATCATTTGGCAAAAACCCTCACCCAACCTCAGGATTTCTTGAATTTTGAATCAATCTATACAGAGCAAGGCTTGTGCATTAGTGTGCAAATGATTATAAACAGAATATTTCATTCTGAAAAGAACTCATCGATTAGATGATTTGACATAATTATATCAAAATGGTGAGAGTTCCAGATCTATACTCACGTATAACAGAGGAGATGACCATTTAAACATGTGCTGATGAGAGCTCCAGGTCAGTATTATCGTACAGCAGAGGAGATCATCACTCCAGGTCAGTACTTTCGTACAGCAGAGGAGATTAGCACAGACACAAGATACACAAATACAAGAATATACCAGATATGGTTCAGGGAGATGACTTATAAGAGCAGAATGGGTGAAAGATTCATTCTCAATCCAATTTTTGTCAGGACTCAGTTTTTGTGCAAGCCAAAACAATTGAGTAAATCCAGACATTCTTAAGCATGATGTTTAATTTAATCATAGAGCTGCTGTCTACTTTATTCTTCAGGCTGAGTCTATCAAGCATATCGTTAAAGAATCTGATCGATTTTTCTTGAAAAATATTATGTGAAACAGAATCCAGTATCAGTTACTATCATTTCTCATTGAAACACCGGTCATGTATAAAGAACATACTTAGAGGATATACAATCATTTCTTGTCATTTTAAATTCCGATCTCAGGATATGAAATTACTCCCCCAAAATTTTATTTTCAAAGAATAGATAATTTATATAAATTATGAAAAATATTTATAATTTATATTATAATTATATTTTATTATTTTTTATAATAAAGGACAGAAAATGAAAATTTAAAAGGATATTAACCCGAGCATAGAGATCAATTCATAAAAACAAGGTTTATCAAAAGTTTTTGTGAAAAGATCAGCTTTTTGATGTTTGTATCAATGGGTATAATATCGATGAAACCCTTTTCTTGAGCATCACGAATCGCATGAATTCGTGTCTCGATATGCTTGGTTCGGGAATGATGAATAGGATTTTTTGCAATCCCAATGGCTGCTTCATTGTCACAAAATAAAGGTGTATGGAGAAAATTAATTCCATAATCAATCATTTGGTGTTGAATCCAGAGAACTTGAGAACAACAGCTTGAGGCAGCAATATATTTGGCTTCCCCTGTAGAAAGAGAAACAGTGGTTTGTTTCTTGCTCTGCCAAGACACCAAACAATTTCCCAAATATTGACACCCTCCAGACACAGATTTTCTGTTTAACCTGCAACCATTGGAATCACTATCAGAATAAGCATGTAAATCAAAATTCCCTCCATATGGATACCATAGCCCTAAACGAGATGATCCTTTGAGATAACGAAATATTCTTTTGACAGCTTTCTCATGAGATTCTTTTGGAGCCGACTGATATCGAGCACAGTAGCCAACAGCAAAAGTGATATCAGGACGGCTTGCAGTAAGATACATGAGAGAGCCAATCATAGATCTAAAAAGATGAGGATCAACTGGTTTTCCGTTTTCATCTGGAGTAAGACAAGTCTGAGCAGTAAATGGAGTCATCTCAGGAGAAGCATCATCCATTTTAAATTTCTTTAAAATATCCTTAATATACTTCTCCTGATGAATAAGAATTCCTTCTTTCTGTTGTTCAACTTGTAATCCAAGGAAGAAACACATTTCTCCCATCATACTCATTTCAAACCTTTGACTCATTACCTCTTCGAACTCTCTACACAATTGAGAATTGGTAGATCCAAAAATAATATCATCAACGTAAACTTGGACAAATAACATTTCACCATTCACTTCCCTTTTGAAGAGAGTCATATCAATGGTACCACGAGAGAAACCATTGCTTAGAAGATACTGTGTAAGGGTCTCATACCAGATCCTGGGTGCTTGATGAAGACCATACAGAGATTTGTCAAGCTTAAACACTTTATCAGGAAAATCAGGATCCTCAAAACCTGGTGGTTGACACACATATATCTCCTCATCAATGTCTCCGTAGAGAAAAGCACACTTCACATCCATCTGATAGACTTTAAATTGTTTATGAGCAGCATGAGCGAGAAATATTCTGATTGCTTCAAGACGAGCAACTGGAGCAAAGACTTCTGTATAATCAATCCCTTCTTCTTGAGCAAAGCCTTGCACAACGAGTCTAGACTTGTTACGCACCACTACACCTCGATCATCCGGTTTGTTCTTAAACACCCATTTTGTACCGATTGGATATTTGTTAGGAGGTAAGTCAACCAAGGTCCAAACTTTAAGCTTTCTGAACTGTTGAAGTTCCAATTGCATAGACTCCACCCAACAAGGATCCTGTAGAGCAGCATGAACGTTTTTCGGGACTGTTTGAGAAATGAAGCATGAGAAAAGACAAACATTAATTAAACCAGATTGACTTCGCGTTCGAACACCATCAGAGATAGATCCAATCACGTTATCAAGAGGATGATCTTTCAAGGTTTTGTAATCGCTGGCTGAAGGAAAGATGTTTGGAGAAATATCACCCATAGTCGGTGAAAGATTAGATGAAGGTGAATTGATGATAGGTGTTGGATCAGGTAGAGGAGAAGATGTATGAGATAAAGAATCAGATGTTGGTGCCGGATCATTCATTGGAGACGAGGAACTAACATCAGTTGAAACAGCATCATTTACTAATGAGTTGGAAGGAACAGACGATGGAGATGATGAAATAATATTCGTTTGAGCATTTGGAATGGACGTATCATCATCGAAAACTGGCAAATTGAACGAATTAAACACAGTATCGGAGTCAAAGAACCATGCTGGTTCAGATCTAACTTCAGAAGAGTTAGATTCCTGCCAATCAACATAGAACGACTCTTGAACGATACGTGTTCTTTTGTTATAAACCCGATATGCCTTTTGAGAAGAAGAATAACCAACAAAGTAACACTCATCAGAAACAGCACCAAACTTTGTCTTTTGAGATTGAGTATTCAGAAGAGTGCAAGAACAACCAAATGGCCGAAAGAAATCAATTAGAGGCTTTCTCTTATGAAAGAGTTCATAAGGAGTCTTCATTTTATCTTTCACAATCAACACCCGGTTTAGAACATATGAAGCACAGTTTACAGCTTCAGCCCAGAAGATAATGGGTAATGAAGATTCTATCAGCATTGTACGAGCAGCTTCAACGAGAGTGCGATTCTTTCGTTCTGCAATACCATTCTGTTGAGGAGTTCTCGCAGCACTAAATTGTCTCACAATCCCCTTTTGAGCACAAAATGAATCGAGAATCTGATTTTTGAATTCAGTGCCGTTGTCACTTCTCAGTCCCATAACTTTTCTCTTACTAATTGTTTCGATAGAAAGAATTAATCTCTGCAATTCCTCTGCAACCTCGCCTTTGTGTGCAAGAAACCTCACCCATGAATATCTTGAGAAATCATCTGTAACAACAAGACAAAATGATTTTTTAGCAATAGATTTAACACTAATTGGGCCAAATAAATCAGTATGTAACAACTCGAGAGGACAAGATATGCTATTTAGAAGTTTGGGCTTATGAGGTTTCTTATGTTGTTTGCCCTTGGCACAAGCCATACATTTTTCATTAACAGAAAAATCTTTTGAAGGAAGTCCTCTAACAAGATTGTTCTTTACTAATTTGTTAATTATCTTAAAATTAACATGGCCTAATCGACGATGCCATAAGAGAGACTCAGAAGTTGATGCTTTTGAAAGAAGACAAGTTGCAGTAGCCTTTGATTCGCTTGAGTTCATATCAAGAAGATACGTATCATGCTTTCTTGGAGCACGCATGAGAATCAAATCGTCTGAAATTACAATCTCTGATTTTAAAAATAGACATTCATCAGATTTAAATAGAACAGGAATGTCTTTATCGCAGATTTGAGAAACACTCAGAAGATTAAAAGCCAATTCGGGAACATAGTTGACTTTTTCCAAAGTGAGAGAACCATTGGTAACTTCTCCTTGTCCAATCATTTTTCCACCCTTTTTGTTACCAGCAAAAGCAACATATCCTCCATCTATAATCCGATAATTGGTCAACAAGTCTTTTAATCCGTCATATGTTTGGAACACCCGCTATCAACATGCCATAAACTGTTTACAATCTTTGACGAGGACTCCTGAAAAGAATTAACAAATCAATTAGCCAGGAGTAATAGGAACCCAAGATTGAACAACTTTGCTTTTTGAAGAAGCAGATTTTTTACAGAAGAAATTATTAACCAATTTTGTCAATTTATTTCCAAAACAGTTCCTATTAGAGGATCCTTGAATCAAAGAAGGACAATTCTTGACAAGATGATCCTCTTGACCACACCTGAAACAATGAGGTTTGAATCTAGGTCTGTGATGTGATGAGGTAAAAATAGGATCAATAATAATCTCCTCATCACATTCAGACAAACTAGAATCAATATCACTGAATGTCTCATACAACCCATGAGTTTGATGTTTATTTGAACAAGAATTATTATTTACAAAATTAGAAGAAGATTCATCTGACATATCAATAAAACTAGTTCCACTGGTACTGGTGTCAGATGAAGAAGAAATACGTTCATCAGATGAGGTCATATTTAATGGAGTGAAAGATGGAATAGGATAAGAAAATAACTTTTTGAAACAATTAGTTTTAATTTGCTCAGTTGGTTTTGGAGAAAGATCAGATGCATTACAATCATTATGAGAACAAAAATCATCACTACCATGATCTGAATTACAAGATGGAATAAAACTATCATGAGAACATGAGACATCAGAGTCTGTTACAGTCAAACTAGAAACAAAAACAGAATTTAAACTAGACTTATGATCTAAAAAAGACTGCTGATTATTAGGTGTACTAGTACTAGTGCATCCAAGCCCACTAGTTGGTCCATAGTCGTAGTCTTCACGAATGTACTTAGAGTTAATCCCCTCTAAACCTGCAGACATACTATCAGTATCTGTTTTGATTAAATCATTAGAAGGATGAGGAACAGGCATAGGAGAATAACAGTATGTACTAGGTGGAGGATAAACCTTTACATTTTTATAACCCAAACTCGTTTTAATTCTAGCTCCCCGTTAAGATTTACAAAGATCATCATGTTTCATTCCTGATATAGTCCATTTATCTAACTTAGACTGAAGTTTGCTTGCTTCAAATTCAGCAAGAGCAACCCTTTCAGTCAAAGTATTAATCTCGACATTTCTTTCCAAACCAATTCGTTTTAAATGATCATTTTCTTTTAAAGCCTCATTTAATTTCACAAAATATTTTGATTCATTGATTTTAAGTTCATCATTAATTCGCTTTAAATCCTTTTCATTATCAATTAATAAACGGTTAGCCTTATAAATCCCAAACAATCTAATTTTACAAGCAGGTGAGCACATATCCTGTATTACCTCATATGGAAGTCCCATTACCATCCTTTCAGCAGCTAAGGCTTTGTCACACAGGCATACTGGAGTACTTGACTTCTTTTCCTCAACAGTAGTAGCAGCATCATCATCATTATCCTTTCTTATCCCAGCTTTTGAACTTCTTTTCTCACTTAAACCTGCAGTTTCGTCTTCCACATTTCCATCATCGTTTTCTTCTTTCCTATTTACATATGACACATTTTCTCTTTTGAATTCCTTGAACAGCTCAAATCCATCTTTACCATCTACCTCTTCATTACTTTTCACAAACTTAGCAACTAACGCATGATTGATCTCAGTTCTTGTTTCCTCAACCTCGGCACTCCAGTCAAAGTTCGAAAGCAAAGCAGACTCCTTTTTTAGATTCACATCTTCCTTTTCTTTCTCTGCTGTCAGTCTTGGTACTCCAGAATTACTAGGATCTGTGACAATTTGTAATGGATATTCACGTTCGAAATGTCCCAATTGTTTACAATTAAAGCATCTCAATTTCGACTTATCAAACCCCAGTTTTGAAGTAGATGTTTGACCACCAAAGTTCTTTCGTCCAGTTCTTTCCATAAATCTCCGAGCTCTCAAAGTTAACATCGCCATCTGCCATTGAATATCAGTTTCTTCAAGATCATCAGGATCAACCTGGTACATGTCCTCCATAGTCATTCCCTTTCCTTTCAGTTCTCCAGCAACAAGTGCTTCATAGCTCTGAACGAACATTCCAAAAAGAGCCATTGTTTCTGATGGAATTGGAGTTTCAACATTGGCCTTAGAATTACCCAAATCTCTTCCAACATGGTTGTTCCCACTCGAGAAAGTACTTGTATTGCTCCCTCCTTGAATTGGATTTTGTATTTGAGAGTTTGCAGTGGATGACAATAAAGCAGCATTTTGTGAAAAACCGGATGTGGGCATCATAGTATGGTTAAATTCCCGTCTTTTCATATCCAACTCAAAGGATTTCAACTTATTGATGATATCCATCAGCTTGTAATCTGTGAACCCTCTCTCTTGTTTAAGCATTCTCACCTGAAGACTCCACTGGGGTGGAAGAGAATCGAGAAGCCTGTTAACTTGTTCACTGTTGGAGAGCCTTTCATCATATTTCTTTAAGGTGCTTGAAACAGTTAAGAAACAGTTTGTGAGATCTGTCAGACTCTCATTCTTGTATCCCACAAATGAATTGAATTCCTTTTCAGCCTGAATACTCTTATCCTTTACCAAATCTGCATTACCATCATAAAATTCACATAAAGCATCGTAAAGAGATTTAGCATTTTTATGCTCTGCAAAACGGTTGTCGATGTCTGGTGCTAAACAGAGAGTTAGAGCACCAAAAGCCTTTTGATCACTATCAATCAATTTCAGATCTCTTTCAGTATAGGAAGATGGGTCTTTGTTTTGAGAGACAACATCACCAACGGTAACCATTGGTATATGAGGACCAGAAGTAATCGATTCCCATTGGTTATGATCAGTGTAGAAGAAGAAAGCTTTGAGACATCTCTTCTAATCTTCAAAATTATCTCCATTAATGAGTCTTGGAGGCCTATTAGGAGCAACACTTTCAAGATCAGCAAGTGTGAGAGTAGTTAACTTCGACATTGTAGTTTCGGCAGAGAAGATGATAATTTCGCTGACACTTTCGCAGAAAAGGATGACTTTGATGACAGTTTCGCTGATGAATTACTTTCGCTGACAATTTCGCTGAGGAAGCTAATTTCACTAGCAATTTCAGCAGCACTTTCGCTAATCCAAAGACACCACTGGCATAGTTTCGCTGATAACTTCGCACGAAACAAGCTTGAACTTTCGTTCAAAATATTAGTTTCGCAGAACCACTAGAAAACAACTTCTGATGCAGAATAGCCCATAGTTTCGCTGAAAGAAGATGGCAATTTCGCTGGAAGAACAGTAAATTCGTTGATCGATCTCAAAACCCTTTTTCAACTCAAAATCAATCTGAAATCATCCAATACTCAATGAATTTGAGATCTGATGATTGTAGGATCTTCCTCAAACGAAAACTAGCATAATTCAATCAATTTCCATGTCAAAAACACCGTATAATTCAATGAAAATTGATTGAGACTAGATATTGAACAAAAAACCACCAAAACTCAACAAATCAAGAGCACTAAGGCTCTGATACCATATTGTTGGTCCATGTGATCGAAAAACAGTGCAAATGATGTGATGTATTGCTCAATATCTAACAAGCATGCTAAACAATGACAATAGAGAAGATTGAATACTATTCTAAATCATATTTGATAACAAAAGGAACAATGACAATCAATAACATAAAGCACAATGATATTTCTGTGTAATAACTGCTTGGAATAGGTAACTTGCAACAATGATCCACAATTAGGGTTTTGCAAGCTTACCTTACAATGAAAATTAACAAAAGTATATATAGCAGTCGTAGTTTCGCAGACAGTTTCGCTACCAGCAAAACTGTCATGCCGAAACTACAGTTTCGCCCGGTAGAACATAAGTTCGCCGGGTAAACTAGAACAGCAAACTGTGAGCGAATTTACAGCTTCTCTCACAGTTTCGCTGAACTGCTAAAAACACACAAATCTAAGAACATACAAAAAGAAACTAACAAAAGTCCTATTACTAGTAAAGTAAACAATCTATACTAAGGTGAGTCCAACCTATACATGATCTTCATATTATGTTAGAAAACTTTGTGTCTTAAGACATCTATTCATAATCGTATACATTAGTGTGTGGTGTATAACATTTGACTAAAATGGTAAATGAAGGTTGATTATTTAGTAAAGTTGAACAATTATGCATCCTTATACATATGTTTGTGAAAACCGTTGTGTTTGTTATGAATATCACCTAACTTTATTTATGTGTAACTATAGATGATGCACAAACTGAGGTGGTTACCATGAAGTGTTTATGTGTAACTATAGATGATGCACAAACCGTTGTGTAACTATATATCCAAATCCGAGTAGTTGGTTTTGTAACACATCATACAAACTAAGGTGGTTACCATGAATCAATAAAAAAACCACTCAAGAGAGATCCTCCTTGGTTGGTGGATTCACATCTTAAAAACACATACTAACAATTTACACTAATGGATTTTTATTTATGGATGACCGGGGAATATTACAGCATAACCCTAATTTTGATTACTTCTCGGTCTTGACTAGTTAATTTTTTGTGTTTAGACGCATGTCAACCTTGGTCAAACTAGGTTAACATACAGTAAACGGTAGGACACCGAATGCGAGGAAATGATCTTTACATGAACCGAATCCGAGTAGTTGGTTTTGTAACACATCACATGCAAACTGAGCGAATGAAACATATAATTGCCCATAATTGTATATTATTCCTAGCCTTACACCTATGCAGATAATTACATGTTCAAATGAAATATAACAAAGGTCAAAGTTAAAAGTCAAATTAACCTGATTTAGTGATAGGTGTCATACATACTACTTTCTTTGTTTATTTTTGAAATATGTGATCATATTAATGTTTCTAATGTTTGCTCGATTGTTTACTTAAATTAGAAAGGTTTGTATTTTTCGATGTAACACCCGATTATATTTAAAGTTATGAAAAAAAGAATAAAAGTGAAGGAGAAGAAAGAAAAGCTATAAAACCCAAGTTGAGGGGTAAAAGTGTCCAAAAGGACAAAAACTTTAAAAAGTTGTTGTAAAAGTAGGCATGGCCGCCCATGTTGTCTACACATCAATCTTCATTCGGATTTAGAGAGAGAAAGCAGAGCTTTCGGGTTTTTAGAGAGAACATCAAGAAGGCTGAATTCAAGGTAAGAATTCGTTGTTTTAAGTTGTTATTGACCGGTCTATGTCTCGGTTGTTTGATTGTGTGCATTCGGTTATGTGTGTTTGGTGGGTTTCTAGGTGGTAGAACTCAATTTGCAAACGGGTTTTGAAGAAGTCATAACCAAGAGCTGCTAAGGTGAGTTCTAGAGCCCCTTTTTACTTGTTTTAAATGATTTGGGGCTGGAAATGCATGTATGAACGTTTTTATAAAAATAGGTTTACACCCGTATGTGTGTGTATGTATGTATGCGGGTGGGTTGTGATTTTGGGTATTTATGATGTTATGAGGATGTTATGTTCATGTTTTAATGCTTAGAATGTAAGATATGAGCTTAGAATATGGTAGTTTGATGATTGGGGACTGAATTATGTTGTTTAAGTGTGACCTAGACTGCCTATGCGCTTAAACAGTGGCCCATGCGCCCAACGGTATAAACTGCCTAAGTGTTCCCATGCGCCCAAAACCCCATGCGCCCAATAGTAGCCATGCGCCTAGAAAAGGCTAAATTTGGCTAAGTGTCCATGCGCCCAGGATTCCCATGCACCCAGGCACTCATGCGCCTGCATAGTGCCCATGCGCCTAGAATTTGCCCAGAATGACTAAGTGTTGCCCATGCGCCCCAATAGTGTCCATGCGCCCGAAAGTTTCCCATGCGCCTGAAGGGCCATGTGCCTGCATAGTGCCCATGCGCCTGAAGGGCCATGTGCCTGCATAGTGCCCATGCGCCTAAGACTTAGAAAATATTTTGAAATTTTGGGGAAAATGTAAAGTGTAGGCTTTGACTTGGGATGTTCCCGGGGGTGAAGTAGGTTGACTTTTGATGATGTATGGGGTATGTTATGGCTTGTATGATGATTGTTATGTCATGTATGATGATGCCTTGTATGGTGATGTTTTGGATGGTAATGTTTATGTTCCATGTTATGAATGTTTATTTTCCATGGCTTTACGTGTTATAGTTGTGAAATTAATGATAAAGTATCATGTAACGTAAAGTGAAAGATAATGAAAAGAGGAACATAATGATTGAATGCATGCATTAATGAAAGTGTAAGTAAAGAAAGGCTTGCAAGCAAAATGTACGGAGGTGCACGACTCTAAAATGTAGTAAGCTCAACTGTGTGTGGTTTAGCTAACCCATAAGGATACACACAGGGGTCTAGTCTTTGTGACTAACCAGTTGTATAGTACATGGATTATAGTGGATACTCACCCTGGTGCTGGTGCCAGACTATGTGCGTTATGGAAGTCATTTATGATATTCGGCCCAGTACCCGCTTTGTGCATACGTTTGGGGTGTAGTATATAGTTGGGATCTTTGTCGCTTGCCCCGGTGCTGGTGCCAGGCTATGTGCGTTATGGAAGTCATTTATGATCTTCGGCCCAGTACTCGCTTTGTGCATACGTTTGGGGTACAGCTGAAGACACTGATCCGGAAAGAGTAAAGAAAGAAAGTGATGAACAGTAAAAGAAGATAATAATGATATTATCTACGTGTATGTATGATATGTGATTATGTACGAAAGTATAGAATGGTTTTTAAAGAAAGTAATATATATTTTATTTTAAAACTAGAACTCACTCAGCAACGCTGACTTTTATGTGTTTCCAGTTGGCAGTTAATTGTTGCTGGGGATGCACGGGCGGCTAATTGACTCATTTTGGATGGCATTCTTTTGTATAATGTTTTTGCATTGTAATGCGAACAAACAATATTTTGTAATGAATGTTGTATTATTTTGAAAAAGCGATTATTATCATGAAATGAAATGTGTGTTTAAATTGTTTCTGCTGCAAAGAATTAGTAAAGATAATATAAATATATGTTTTATGTGCGATGATTGACCAGCTGTGAGCATTCCAGGAACGGGGCCTTACAAGTTGGTATCAGAGCCAAAGTTTAAGTGAAACGGGTAAATATTTTCAAAAGAAACCTAAACTTAAACTAAAAATGGGACGGAAGGGAAGGGATGCCAGTCCAAGTAGCTGCGTGCCATCAGGTATTTTCTTTAGTGTTAACCGGTATTATGTGCCCATGTTATCTGATTTATGTGCCTTTAGTAGATTTAGATACTGATGTAGTCAGGTCAGGAATTGCTTGGAGTATGAAGAGTAAAGTAAGTGGCTAATCACAACGGGCCACTGTAATTAGGAACTTACTATACTTGACATAAACTGAGCTATTCCCTTGAATGACCGTGTTAGTGTTTGAATCTTATAGTGTGTTTAGAGGATGGTCAGTGGTAGATCATCAAAAGCTTCACGTGGTGGAGGTCGTGGTGGACGTGGCGCTGGACCACGGGCCATAAGAGGAAGACTCAGAGCTGAAGAGGTGGTTCATGAAGAACCTGAGACCCCTCATCCGGAGGCTGGGGATGAGAGTGCTAACTTAAGAGCCTCAGTGAAGGAGGCTGTCGTTTTGAGGAGGTACATCAGGTCATGCAGACGATCTTACCGTCTATGGTGATCGAGGTGATAAAGGCTGTAAGGGAAGGAGAAAGGAGAGAGAGAAACAGGTCCTCGGGATGGCAGGAACAACCGGAGACTAAGACGGTTCTCTTCGAGGATGAGGAGGAAGAAGAAGAGCCTGTGCCGGAGGTGGTACGAGGCTGTAACTACGGGGCATTTCAAAGATGCAATCCCCCGACCTTTGATGGTAATGGCACTGCTGCTGTCGCTCACTGATGGGTGAGAGAGATGGAGGCTGTACTGGATATCAGCGAGTGCCGAGAGGACCAGAAGGTGAAGTTTGCTGCCCACTCGTTTGTGGACTTGGCTTTGTGCTGGTGGGATAATATTGTTCGAGCCGAGGGTAGTAGGGCTATCAGGAGAATGAGGTGGCCAGAGTTGAAGAAACTGGTGATCGAAGAGTTTTGTCCACACCGAAAGATGGACAAGGTTGAAAGGGAGTTCCTGCAGCTGGAGGCGGGAACCATGACACATCAGCAATACACCACGAAGTTCAATGAAATGGCACGGCTGGTGCCGGATCAGGTGACACCCCTGTCATGAAAGATCAAGAGGTATATTCAAGGCTTGCCGGCAGACATTCGCAGGCACATGATCGCTGCCCGGCCGAGCACGGTTAGGTCGGCGATTGACTCGGTGGGGAGGTTGTATGATGAACGGGTTGTGGTGGTGGCTGAAGTCAGCAAGAAGAGTGGTGGTGTCCGGAATTGGAACGGGAAGCAATTTGGACGTGGCGGGGCCACTCCATGCGACACACATACAAACACCAAACATAATGCCAGACCTACTGGCTGTTAGATACATAAGTGAACCTATCATAGATCAATAGTGAGTCTGATCCATTGATTTGCCTTCAGGATCGGGACCAATCTTCAGTTTGGTATCAACCAGATTTCTAATGGACTGACAATCAGCAAAGTGGAATTTCTTCAACATTGTTTCAACGTATTTTGATTAATTGATGAAGATTTTGTCTACTGTTTGTTGGACTTGCACTCCGAAGAAGAATGTGAGTTCCCCCATAGCACTCATTTGGAATTTAGAATGCATAAGATCTTCAAAATCCTTGCAAAGAAGCTTATTTGTAGAGCCAAAAATGATATCATCCACATAAATCTGAACCAGCAACATGTCTTTTCCTTTTCTTTTTTAGAAGAGAGATTGATCAATATTTCCTCTTTCATACATGTGTTCAGAAAGAAAGGATGATAGAGTCTCATACCACTTTTGTGGGGCTTGATGAAGACCATACACTGCTTTGTCAAGCTTGTACACTCTGTGTGGGAAATCTGGGTCTTCTAAGCCTGGAGGTTGACTCACGTAGACTTTTTTGGATGTAGAAAGGCTGGTGCAACCAAAACCAAGTCACTTAGAAGATTTTGGTACAACAAACAAAGGACTTCCGAAGCTAAGTATGGAACTTCTGAAGGAAGAAGGAGCTCTTCCGAAGACAAAGTGTAAAACTCACTTCCGAAGGAAAACTCCAACTTCCGAAGACAAAGAACCTACTTCCGAAGATCAAGACTTAGAAAGAAAGATCTGAAGTCAACTTTCGAAGTACAGAAGTCCTCAAAGCCTCGGAAGCATAGAAGCCTCTTCCGAAGTATAAGTGGCTTCGGAAGAACTTGTTCTTCCGAAGCCAATCAACCTTCGGAAGACACTTCTATTATCCAGTGGACATAAGTATGGTCTCTCTGACACTCCGCTGCAAATCTCTGAGATATTGCATGGCGTTTTCTTAAAAGCCATGTAGTTGACCATACTTTAATCCACTGTTTATCTTTTTATGTTAGTACAGTTGCCATCTTTAGTTGGTGACAAAAGGTAAGTCATGGACATATCATGACTACCATATCTTAGATAATACTTTATCTAAGATACCTTAACTTTAACATTGTAGTATATGCTTTAGTCTTAGGTTTCCAGCTGGTATCAAAGTATATCCGGCTGTAGGATCTAGTATATATAGTTTCTCATTGTAACTCTTGTTTCATGCTTGTAAGAGTCTTGTAATATCTTGAGTGGAGAAGTAATATATACAAGTGCCTTGAAAATTTATTTCTGCTTGTTCCTTTTGCTACTTATTATATTATTATCAACTCTTGTAAAAGACATTACTTCATCTGATTTGAGTGTTTCCATAAGTGAGTTTGAGAGAAATACAAGTGTTTAAGTGACAAACCCGATCCTGCAGACTTCTTCAACTATCTTTCCATAGAGAATAGCACACTTAACATCCATTTGATAAACAATGAATTTCATGGATGCTGAGTATGCAAGAAACAGTCTTATGGCTTCTAATCAGGCAACGGGAGCAAACACTTCATCATAATCAATTCCTTCTTCTCGTGTATACCCCTGAGCCACAAATCTTGCTTATTTATGATGAAAATTCCCCAGTCATCAGTTTTGTTCCTGTATAGCCACCTGGTACCGATAGGGTATAGTCCTTCGGGAATATCTACTAGTTGCCATACTTCTTGTTTCTTGAATTGTAGCAACTCTTCCTACATCGCCTCAATCCAGGTATTATCTTGAAAAGCCTCTTTGATATTTTTGGGTACTGTTTGACACAAAAAATAAGAGAACAAACAGATGTTTGCAATGCTTGACTTGCTTCTGGTCACCCGTTCTTTAAGTTCACCAATGATGCTTTCCACTGGATGATTCTTGTGTATTCTGGTGGTTGGGATTGAGTCACCAGCAATGGATACATCAAGATTGGAGACATTCAGATTATCTTGGTGAGAGGCAGCTTCGTCTTGTGATGTGGGAGAGTCGTGCAAGTAATCAAAGTCTTTTCGAATTCCTGCTTCAGCATCAATAACACTTTGACTACTTTCATCATTTGAAGCTCGTTCAGTTTCAATTGGTAGTATAGCTGGATCTTGATTTCTGACTTTAATCGATGGTTCTTCTAAAGGAGATGGAAGTATACTAGGACCAACCTCAGTTGAAACACTCTCATTTTGAGATGGTTGTCTGACAGGATCAGCTTGCAGTGGGACATCTTCATTCAGTTTCTCAGTAGAAGTAGGAGGAATTATTGGAAAATCATTTCTTCTTTCTATTGATGCAGAAGATTCAGCTGATTGTAGGTTGCCTGCAACAGACAAGTGAAATTGATCAAATGATCTTGTAAATGAGTCAATATCAAACAACCAGTCAAGATCATTTATTGATTTAGGAAAAGAATGCTCATTGAATTGAACATTGGTTGATTCATCAGTAACGTTTAATCGAGGATTAAACACTCTATAAGCCTTTGAGACAGAGGAGTAACCTACAAAGAATCCTTCATCAGACTTTGGAGAAAACTTTCCCAAATGGTCTCGTGTGATCAATATTGGTACAAGACTACCAAATTAAAAAATCCAATGAATGATTTCTATGAAAGAGATGTTCATAAGGAGTCTTGTTGCTTTCTTTTATAATCAAAGTTCTGTTTTGTACAAAGCATATGAGTTAACTGCTTTTGCCCAAAAGGTAATTGGCAGTTTAGCATCGGCTAGCACAGTTCGTGCTGCTTCAATTAGTGTT
The DNA here is from genome assembly GCA_025215565.1 of Flaveria ramosissima. Taxonomy (NCBI): domain Eukaryota; kingdom Viridiplantae; phylum Streptophyta; class Magnoliopsida; order Asterales; family Asteraceae; genus Flaveria; species Flaveria ramosissima. The sequence goes on from CM046031.1 coordinate 40,168,641, forward strand.
CTATTTCGCCTTTCAGCTACCCCATTTTGTTGAGGAGTTCTAGCTGCATTGAGTTAATGAGCAATGCCTTTGGTTGCATAAAAAGAACTCATATCTTCATTTTTAAATTTAGTCCCATCATCACTTCTAATTGTTTTGATTTTATGATCAATTTGATTTTCAACTTTAGTGATGAAATCTTTTATTAATTAGAACGTTTCGTTTTTATGAAGTAAGAAGAAGATCCATGTAAATCTGGAAAAGTCATCTATGATCACCAAACAATAGTGTTTCTTTCCAATGCTCATAACATGAGTTGGTCCAAAAAGATCCATATGAAGTAACTTCAATGGAGAATTATTTGTTTTCACAAGTTTTGACTTGTGGGAAGACTTATGTTGTTTCCCTTTAAGACACGCTGAACAATGGTCGATAAAGTGAAATTCTTTTTGAGGTAAACCAATTACATGGTTTCCCTTGACCAGTCTATTCATGTTTTTGAAATTTGTGTGTCCCAAACGTCTATGCCAAAGTTGTGACTCATCAAATGATGATTTTGACAGAAGACATGTTTCTTCTTTTGGTAGAGCGGAATTGAGGTTTAAGACGTATGTATTATTCTTCCAGTCATGTGTCGGGAGCACCCACTGTCCACATACCATAGGCTATTGGACATGTATAGACGACCCTGCAAGCATGAAAAGAACTAATTAGAATGTGGAACCCAAGCCATGATGGTCTTGGGTTTCCTGTTCCTATCCATGACAATAACTTTTTGATATTTTCCTCTAAATTGTGGCTTAGAGGATGAAGTTTTGTTTGAATTTTGATATATCGTTGATTTCATCTCATCAGCTTCAACTGAATAGTCTGAAGAGTATTCAAATCTTTGGTCCCTGTTTCTTTGAAGAAATTTGACCCGTTTTTGATGTCAAACATTATTTTCGATTTATGAAAATCATGTGTTTGTTTGATGTTGTGGTTTTTATTTCTTTGAAAACTCTTCAACTCTTTCTGAATACCTAAGTCATCATCAGAATTTGAAACCCTGGATTGTTTATTATAAACACGACTTCTGATTTTTAGGTTTCACAGCTGAGATTGATGAGATGAGCTTGTTTTGTGGAATTCTCAAGCCTTTTTGTTTGAAGAAACAATCTGATGTGTTATGGTTAGTCATATCAGAGACAGAACAATATTTGTTGAAGTAGTAATTTTTTGTAGAATGATTGTTGAACAATATAAACATGCGTTTCCGTCGCAATGTGTGTGTCAAAATTTCTTGTTATACCTAAATTAATTTTTTTCTGAAATAATCAATTCTTCGAATATATATAAAAATATAATTTTTTTCTGAACGAATCAATTTAGGTTTTGTACTTTAGAAATGTTTCTTCGAACAAGACAGAAGAACAATAACAAAATTTGAACAAGTCAGAAAAGACGAAAGATTCCTGTAAATAAATAATGGGGGAAGCAGTGCCGTCCTGTAGCAAGGTTTCTCGAAATCAAAGACCAGTTTGGTGATGGGTTCAATTGGGTTTCCGAAAGTCTACAAGAATCCAGGCTTCAGGGGAAGCACGAGGATGGCCGCCCGACCAGTAAGTAAATCGAATCTGGGTTTCAAGAAGCTGATGGAGAGTTTCACTGTGGACATCCACCGAGCAGAAGGCAGGCGACTAAACGTGCCACTGATGGCACCTTTTACGATTGCCACTTCCAAGGTTGAGGGGGTGGAGAACGTGGCGATTCGTGTGGAGCTGAGTAACGGCTGCTGTGGGTGGGGGGAGGCTCCCGTTCTGCCGTTTGTCACCGCGGAGGATCAGAGCACCGCGTTGACCAAGGCCGCCGAGGTCTGCCACTTCTTGAACAACACTCAGGCCATGACTTTGGCTGAGGTGCTGACGGAAATCGGTCAACTTCTTCCTGGACATGATTTTGCTTCAGTAGGTTTCAATCTCCACTACAACATGTAATGCAATTGTTGTTACCCTCTCACGATTAACATACCCCCTTGAATCTTTGTTATCTCTACTTGTGCCTGATACTTCATGTATTGTGTCAAACTGTATGTAGCAATGCTGCAAAGACGTCGTGCATATGTGTTTTTTATTTATTTATTTATGATATCTGTCATCTGATAAACATTTATGTGAATTATGTTCTCCAAGGTTAGAGCTGGAATCGAGATGGCTGTGATTGATGCAGTTGCAACTAGCATTGGCACACCATTATGGAGATTCTTTGGTGGGGTTTCAAATACAATAACCACAGATATTACAGTTCAGTTCCCATCCAAGTGGTTTAAGTTATAACTACTTTGTTGTTGTTAGTAGTAGTTTGATGTATATTTGTAGAAAGAAAAAGGTATGTATACCATTAAACCAACGTGCATTCCTCCTTTCGCCATCAAGTACCAAAACTTTTTTAAATCCTTTCCAAGCCAATACTATGGAGATTTGGAACAAAAAAAAATGGCCCAGGGAATGAAACAAGACAAAAAATGTTTAATATTTATATGCAGAAGGGGGAGTACGTTGAGTTTTAACTTTATGAACCTTTAATAAATAGCAAAGTTCAAGAAGATAATGTAATCTAGGTGTTATGTTAATGTAGATACCTATTGTTTCTCCAATTGAAGCTGGTCAATTGGCTTCAAGGTATTATAAACAAGGGTTCAAGACTTTGAAGCTTAAGGTTGGAAAAGATTTGAATGCTGATATTGAAGTTCTTAAAGCTATAAGAGTGGCCCACCCTCATTGTCTATTTATTTTAGATGCTAATGAAGGTTATACTTCCTTGGAAGCTATTAAAGTTCTTGAAAAACTACATGGTAAGGTTATCCTTGAAAGCATTTAAATCCCGCTCTTCATGCATTTATGTACCAATAAACATTTTAGGGGTTGTTTCTGCTAGCATTCTGAATGTGATTATCCTGACTTGAAGAACAAATAACCTTTTCTTATGGGTAGACATAGTTAAGTAATTTTATGGTTATCTCAATAATTAACTTTTTTCCAACAACAGCTACTTATAGTACTATCTACTTTTGATTATTTTGGTTTACCCAAACACTAGATTGATTATTTGTAGATCCATGGAATAAAAGGATAGCAAGTTAGTACAATACTGGTATGATTTATCTATGCTAACAATAATTCTCCATAGGAAGTCACTTTTATACGTACAAATGTGAAAGAAGCAATAGAATTATAGAAGTATAGAATAGACAGCTTAGTTTCCAGTTACACAAGATTTGTCTATTATATTAGACTATATTATTATTAGGATTAGTATTGATTATTATGGTTGAGCCCACGGGCCCGGTTTAAGTTTCTAGGGTTTCCTAAACCGGGCCTGTGGGCTCAACCCTAATAATCAATACTAATCCTAATAATAATATAGTCTAATATATTAGTGTTGGTGTCATTACTATTCCATTGGTCATATGATAAAATACTGACATTCTATCCGAAAGTGTAGTTATTCTTAATGTATTAGGTTCACAAATAGTTCTTGATCTTCTAAGTGCCTTTTTCAGCACTGCCACTAGCACTATCAATATTAGGTTGTGGCATAATGGTTGACACAAAAAGTGCTAGGCTTTAGAGCTTGGTGAGCACAAGGGTTTATAAGTATAAACTGGGACTGTTAGAACCAACCAACCACCGTTATGCATGGTTAATCCCATGCACCTTTACCGCTCATTGCACGTGTTATTGTTCTATGTTAGTTATCCCTGATTCTTTTTTCTACATGTGTTTTAGATGTTATGTCAAAGTCTAGTTGATAATCATGAGATCATGGGGCGACATGATTAGGTTTTTTATTTTGGTTTAGAGCTTCCTATGTATTTCCAATTACTTAAGTCTAGTTGGTATGAAAAGCAAGGAAGACGGGTGTATAATTAATATTTTGTGTGATTATTTCATTTGTGTGATGCTAGCTCAAGAGTGGTGTTTTGAGTGGTGATCTTAGAGCCGGTTGATAAATCAAAGTGGTGTGACTATATCTTTGAAATTCAACAATTGTAGCCTTTCGTTTAATCGTTGTGGTGTGATTGTATCCAAGAATTAATTGATGCGTCCTATCCTATTACCGAATACATTGATCCTATTGTTGTTAGGTTTCATTATACAACTTTGTGTATTAGAATAATGGTCTTTTTATGCTACAAAAAATTCTATTCTTTGTTAGTGCATGGTGTATCAGGTCTGCTGGCTTTGACTGCATTTTTTGTACCATAAGCATTGAAACTGTGTTACGAGTTATTATTAATTGCCTTTTTGTGAACATAAACTTAAAATGTTAAAGGTTGATTGAGTTAAGTGCGTGTCAAATTGGGTCATGGGTAGTCTACCATCAAAACATTTTTTTATTCTTTTGTAAAGAATTTTAATGATTTCATAAAACTATTTTGTAAAAATACTAAAAATAACAATAATAATAATTATAATATTAATTAATTGACTAATTAATTAATTAATTAATTAATAATAATAATAATAACAATAACAATAACGACGACGATGACAATAACAACAACAATAATAATAACAATAACAATAATAATAATGATAACCAGCAAACCGGAGACGTACGACCACGGTCTCATGACCTTCCACTGGACCCATTTCCTATCTAGTTATTTCTCTAAACATAATCCATTTGACCCATTTGAAAGAATACATAAGCCAAATCTGCCCATCTCTATGTAAATTGTTAATTCCCGCTCTAATGTTATATTCATGTCATATATTTTCAGAAATGGAGGTGACTCCTATACTTTTTGAGCAACCGGTTCACAGAGAAGATTGGGAAGGTCTTGGCCACGTCACTCGAATCGCCAAAACTAAGTACGGTGTTTCCGTCGCTGCTGATGAAAGTTGTAGAAGTTTAGCAGATGTTAAGGAAATAGTGAAAGGACAACTTGCTGATGTCATTAATATTAAACTTGCCAAATTAGGTGTCCTGGGAGCTCTTGAAGTTATTGATTTTGCCAAAGTTTCAGGACTAGATTTGATGATTGGTGGTATGGTTGAAACAAGACTTGCCATGGGCTTCGCAGGCCATCTTGCTGCTGGTTTAGGAGGCTTTAAGTAAGTGAAAATATGTTTATATAATCTCTCGCTATAACAAATAAATCATTTTCTTGTGTGATATCAATATATCATGAACATGTGTCAAAACTGTGCCATGATAATTTGCTTTTAAACCTCCAAAAATAAAAATTCGGCTTAAGATTCTAAACAAATGACCTAAATTTCCACACTTCTGACTGTAGAAATTAGTTAGATATCAAAGTTCTAATGCTCACGATTTTAGGTGAGCATTTTCCATTCTTTGTTGATTATATATCGTATACATCTATATGAGATTTCTTTGTAATACTTATTCCTTTAAGTGAACATTTTCCGGTCTGTGTTTCATCTATTATAATTCTTTAACATTTTTTGTTTAAAATTCTTAAATAGATATATCGACTTAGATACCCCACTTCTGTTAGCAGCAGATCCAGTTTTTGATGGTTATGAAGGTAATTCCCACCTTTAATTTCTTAAATTTTTGGCAAAAGAAAAGATTTATTTTCTTGAATCTGTAGGTAAAACTAAAATCAACTTATTGTTGTTTCTATGTATAGTCTCAGGTCCAACATACAAGTTCACAAATGCTAGAGGTCATGGTGGTTTTCTACACTGGGACAATATCTCATGGTGAGTTTCAGGCATATTAATCTTTTTGCTTTGTTTCATCTTTGATGGGTCAAATGATCCATGCCATTTGCTTTCCTAAATCTGAAACAATTTAAATGGGTCGAACCCGTCAAATAACCTCGTACATTGCTTTATTTAAAAAAGTTGGATTACTAATGTACAGTGTTGTGAAAATTCATAGGCGCTAGTCGGGCAGTGTGGTACTGACTAGTGATTAATCATGATTAGTCGAGATTTTTGGAATTTTTATTTATAATTTTTAATTTTACATGTATATATACAAATTTTTATAGGGGAGAGTTCCAATGAAAACCATGTTATAATTAAAAACCATAAAAACCACTTATATACCATGATTTAATATTAATTATGACATTTTAGTAAATAACTCAAAATTAAAGGAGATTATATTAATGATATAAGAGCAAATTTGTAACATGAAAAGTTTAGTTATGGAAATCACTATTAAAATTTTTACTTTCACTCTTCACTCTCCTCCATCATAAATTAAGTTTTTTTTTAAAAACATACATTTGAATGAAACTTCATCATTTTAATTAACTGACTTCATTTTCAACATTATTTTTAATTAACTGCAGTAGTTTTACGTATATGTAAGAGTACTGTTACGTATATGTATCAATGTACATGTAATTAAAATAGTATGTGCTACGTATACGTAAACCACGTTCATTCGATTTCGTGTCAATGTGTTACATATATGTAACATTGTATCATGTAACACAAAAAAAAAATATAATTTGAATATTAAACTTATGTGATTGAAAAAAAGATATTATAGAATCTCAATTACAACATTAACTTATTTACACATGTTCACGTGTATATAAACAAAAAGGAAAACAAGTATATACAAATTCTTAGACAATGTAAAATTACAATCATCGAATTGTTATATTGTGTGATACGTATGTGTAATCAAGGAAATAAATAAAGTATACATGTAAAAGCAAAGCTATATTCAACAGTGTGACATATACGTAAGAGAAGTGTTACATATACGTAATCACAGTGTTCGGCTTCTTTAATGTGTTCTTTATCGTCATCATCTTCTTCACCTTTTCATTGTGCTCTTGGTGGTGGTCATCTTCTTCGATGATCATCACCGTTTTCTTCGATGGTTCATCATCTTTGACCTATCAACATCATATATGTAACCAAGTTTATCATCATCATCATCTTTTTCATCACCATTTTCCTTGATAATAATCATCGTTTTCTTCTATTACACACATTATTAACAAAAAAACATAAGTTAAACACACTATGCGGCTGCCACCATTCTTAATATAAATAAATTTTGTGCAATGAAAAATAGAAATAGTAGTTGAAAACTAACTCCACATATGGAACGAAAAATTCACTAAAAGAGAAGAATAAAAAAAAACATAATAAACTTATTATAATTAAAGGAAATGGTAATATTTAATCAACCATAGTGATATAGACATCGATCCATGTGTAGAAAATTACACTTTGAACTTTGTTAATAAATCCATTTGAATATTCCAGATAACAGTTATGTTATTGATCATCTTAACAAAGTGGTTGTTAGCGTTTTTAATTTCCAAAAAACGTAATCGATCATTGACTTCAAGAAGTCTAAATTGTTTTTTATGTTCGTAATATGGATCCACAAAAACAAAAATCATATTCTCGATCTGAATATCATTTTCAAAATTAATCTATGAACCATGTACAAACCTGGATCTACAATATACAAACCTGGATATGAACGATGGTCGTATTTTTATAGTTAGAGAGAAGATGGAAGATGAGAATTTAGTAAAAAGTTAAGTTAAATATGAAGAGAAATCAGAATTTTAAAAAAACTACTATAATTAAAAGAGTGTTAAAATTACTTTACTAACCTTTCAAATAAAAACTAAAATTTTTAAACATAAAAATTTGATTGGTTAGAAGTAGTTTTCATGGTTTTTAATTATAAAGGTGGTTTTCATTTGATCTTTCGTGTACATATACATATACATATACATATACATATACATATACATATACATATACATATACATATACATATACATATACATATACATATACATATACATATACATATACATATACATATACATAGGGGATGGATCCCTTGAAAACCATGTTATAAATAAAAAACATTAAACGAGAGGTTACATATATGTAAGAACGTGTTACAAAGTATACAACTAAAGGTTACATATATGTAGGGGTTATGCATATGTAAGTACGTGTTGTTAAGTGTACAACTAATAGTTACGTACATGTAACTCATACAAGTTATGTATATATAAGTCATCGTTATCATTCCTTGGAGTTTAAATTAAAAAATATATAATGACATTAAAAAATAAGGTTGAATGTTACTCAAATATAGTTTAAAAAATTAAAAAAACAAATCAAGTATAAATTATTTGATTGGGTAGTGGTGGTTTTCACGGTTTTCAATTATAAACATGGTTTTCATTTAATCTCTCTTCTATATATATATATATATATATATATACTAGACTAAAGACCCGTGTAATACACAGATTCAATCAATAAAAATTGTTTTTAATTAAAAAGGTCCGTAAGTCATAATAATATTACTAATACTTTGTATATCGATTTTTATGTTTAATTCTTTAAAATCATCTATATCTAACATTAATAGCTTTTCTCTATCAATGTTTATAAGTATAAATAGTATATAATATGAAATGAAATGAACTTATATATAAGAACTTTAGATAATAAACAAATTATATTGAACATGAGAACATACATAAACATCCGAAAACTTATTTATATACAAAATTTGATGTTGTTTTTGTAATTTTACCATCATTGTCTAATATTAATAATTTTAATTCATGTCTAATTGTAACTCGAGATAATGCAACATAGATCTTGAATTGATGCTAGGGACCAAACATGCAATAATTACATAAAAGTTTAGACTATTTTTGCAATTTTTAAGTTTTGGGACCAAACATGCAATTTGATTAAACCACAGGGACCAACATGTAATTTTCTCTTTTTTTTGACCAAGAACAAAAATAAGTTTCATGCTTACATCAATTAAAACTTAATCAAAGTTTTATAAAAATAAACAAAAACATAAATCAGTCAAATTGATGTAAAAAACCAAAATACTAAAGTTTATCTTAAAATCAAAATCAAAATCCTTGAATCTTACGGATCACTTCTGCTGTTGCAATCGAGATTTGTATATATGAGAATTGAATTGAGACTTTGCAGAAGAGCTGTTGTGATTTAAAACTTGAGGTGTGAATGATATTAAATAGATCAATGAAGTCGTAAAAAGATCGGTGAGTTGAACTTGAAAACATAACATTATTTGTGGTAAATTAAAACCATGATACGCTTGTAAATTGAAAAGGATATGAAATTGTTCATCTTTCTATTTAAAAATTGATATCATTATTTAGGGAAATCAAAACTCTGAATTGATTATTTAAGACCCTTCATTTGATGAAATATCTAAAATCGTTTTGGAATACAAGACGTGTATGGGGTTTCTTCTCATTTGCATAGGACGAGTGAGTTAGGAAACTTTTAATTGCTTCTTTGAATAAGCAAGAATCCAACACGTTTAAATTCACAATTTTAGTGTTAAAAACCTGTAAAAACTCATTATATTACATATTTGGTATGGATGAAGTCAACCTTGTTCTTGGTTTAGAAAAACAATTAACTACAACTTGCAGTCTATTTTAGGGTTATATTTTGAAACCATCACAAATGCCCTTTATAATAAGTTTTTTTTCAAAGTAGGGTTGGTAGAAAAATAATTTAACAAAATAAGTGTTTTCAAAAATATTTACCAAAATGGTTCTTTTAGTGGAAAGTTAATTTTTCTTATTAATAATGGATAAAAGTATTTCTGTTTTTAATAATGATATTTAAGTAGAGTTAAAAGGATAAAGTTTCAATAAAATAAAAACCAATTTAGCATTTTTTGTTATTTTAAAAAAATATTTTATTGTTCGTTTTATAAAGATTTTCTTAAAATTACATTTTCAATAACGTTTTCTCATACAAAAATATTAATACTCTTTCAACAGTATTTTTCACGTCTCTTTATAAATACATGTTTATATATAGAGAATATCTTTTTATGAAATTAAATGGTTTGTGTATTTTTCTAATTAACAATATCTATATCGATAAAATATAATAAATGAATAACTTATGTGACACGTGACATCTTTTTAGAGCACATTCTAGCTTATTTTCTCGCCAAAATCATGTTTCATTATTGGTTTTAAAACCTATTTCCAAATACAATTAATTAAGTTAAAAAGCACACATTTATGACATTCGTTTAATTCAGTTTCCTTAATTTAATCCTGAACTTGAATTAAAAAATTAAAACATACTATACATAAATTAACTTTAAAAATCAATAGTTGACTCAATAAAAAATTTATAATATTTTTTTAAGTCTACATGTATCACCGTATTTGATTTTCTAAATAAATTTATTAACACTAACTAATTGATTCCACTTACAAAGTTATTATAAATGATTGACAAGCTCGATAATTATTAATTTTTTTAATAATTTTAATTATCAATTAGTAAATATTTTTACATTGCTACCTTTTGTGATTTTAACAAAATTTCTAATTATCTTTGAAATCCATATATACAATTTTAATACAGTATAAAGTAAAAAAGTTAAAGCCATTAATCTAAGATAAAGATGGTAATATTATACATACAATATAAAATATTGTATACAAAATATAATTTAAATATCTATTAATTATGAACATTTCTTTCATTTCGCATTTTCTCATTTATCTAGTCTGTGTATCACACATGTTCTAACCTAGTATATTATATAACTGTATTAAATATAAATTTATATATAGTAATAATCATTTATATAAGTATATACATACAAGATAAAATTAACATCATATGCATACAACGCTAGTTTCGTCTTGCGAGCCGCTCGATCTCGACATATGAAGCTCGGGCTCAAAACCATATATTAAATAAGTCGTAAAATGAGTTCTAGCTTGTTTAAAACGGCGTGACTTGTTTCTCCACTAGTTGTTGTTGGGATTCAATTAGCAACATGCATGCCATTGGTAATTGAGTATTATATTTATAGTTCGTAAAATAAAATAAAAATAAATCATTAACTTTTTTTTTGTTTCGTCATGATATTTATATAAAAGATTTTTATAAGAATGCATTTTTTGTTAAAAAACAAAAATAAATTTTAGAAAAACTTTCTGTTTTTAATTACAACATATGAACGCAATGGTTTTTACAATTTTATTAACCTTTGTACTTGACTTCTTTTAAATAATATAATTTTAAAGTGAAATAAATTTAACCCATAGCATTACAATGAAAAAAAAAAACACTTTTTAATACACCTATTTTGGTAAATAAATTTTCTATATACACTATTTAAGGAAAAAGCTCCCTTTGTAATTATAGCAATAGTTGATTTTATGCAAATGAACAAAGACTAATAATAATGATAGATACATTTTTAGGCGGGAAATCAAAGAAATGAATGTCTAAGAAAATGACACGTGACACTAAATATATATATATATATATATATATATATATATATATATATATATATATATATACATATATACATATGTATATATATATATATATATATATATATATATATATATATATATATATACATATATATGTATATACATATATACATATATATGTATATACATATGTATATATATATATATAGATATGTGTATATATATATATATATATAGATATGTGTATATATATATATATATATATATATACATATGTGTATATATATATACATATGTGTATATATATATACATATGTATATATATATATATATATATATATATATATATATATATATATATATATATATATATATACATATACATATGTGTATATATATGTATACATATACATATGTGTATACATATGTATACATATACATATGTGTATATATATATATACATATGTGTATATATATATATATATATACATATGTGTATATATATGTGTGTATATATATATATACATATATATATATGTATATATACATATATATATATATGTATATATACATTTATGTATATGTATATATACATTTATGTATATGTATATATACATTTATGTATATGTATATATACATTATATATATATATATATATATATATATATATATATATATATATATATATATATATATATATATATATATATATATATGTCTATATATATATGTATATATATATATATATATGTATGTATATCTATATATATATATATATATATATATATATATATATATATATATATATATATATTATATAACAAATTTGTTTTGAAATTTACTAATTTTAGCCGGAATTTTAAGTCACCGAAAAGTCGATGGAATCTGGCCGAAAGTTGTCAAAATCTTTGCAGGATCGGCTTTGTCACTTAAACACTTGTATTTCTCTTAAATTCACTTATAGAAAAACTCAAATCAGATGAAGTAATGTCTTTTACAAGAGTTGATAATAATATAATAAGCAGCAAAGGAACAAACAGAAATATATTTTCAAGACACTTGTATATATTACTTCTCAACTCAAGATATTACAAGACTCTTACAAGCATGAAACAAGAGTTACAATGAGAAACTATATATACTAGATCCTACAGCCGGAAATACTTTGATACCAGCTGGAAACCTAAGACTAAAGCATATACTACAATGATAAAGTTAAGGTATCTTAGATAAAGTATTATCTAAGATATGGTAGTCATGACATGTCCATGACTTACCTTTTGTCACCAACTAAAGATGGCAACTGTACTAACATAAAAAGGTAAACAATGGATTAAAGTATGGTCAACTACATGGCTTTTGAGAAAACGCCATGCAGTATCTCAGAGATTTGCAGCGGAGTGTCAGAGAGGCCATACTTATGTCCACTGGATAATAGGAGTGTCTTCCGAAGGTTAATTGGCTTCGGAAGAACAAGTTCTTCCGAAGCCACTTATACTTCGGAAGAGGCTTCTATGCTTCCGAGGATTTGAGGACTTCTGTACTTCGGAAGTTGACTTCAGATCTTTCTCTCTAAGTCTTGATCTTCGGAAGTAGGTTCTTTGTCTTCGGAAGTTGGAGTTTTCCTTCGGAAGTGTGTTTTACACTTTGTCTTCGGAAGAGCTCCTTCTTCCTTCCGAAGTTCCATACTTAGCTTCGGAAGTCCTTTGTTTGTTGTACCAAAATCTTCTAAGTGACTTGGTTTTGGTTGCAACAGCCTTTCTAGATCCAACAAACTCCCCCTAGGCTGATGCTACCAAAACCTCACTTATTTCTGCTTCTCAAGGCCTTCAGCACCAGGGACAAAAGGTATTTGTCTGTCTCTTTGTTCTTCCCTGAAGTAGTGCTGAGAAGCTTGTACAAGTCATTGGTGGATAGGAGATCCAGTCTATCGCTTTGAATGACATGTACCCTCTATTGTGTCCCCCTGAAGAGAGTTAGTTGACGGGAGTTATAGTCATACTTCCATCTAACTATGGACTCAAGTTCAGGACCTTCAACCATTTGTAGAAAGGTTTTGCCTTTGGTTGCTGATCCTTTCCTTTCCTCCTCCTCTCTCAGTTTCAACTCCTCTTCAACCTTGCTTCTAGCAGTAAGCTCGGCCATATGAAGGCTGCCTAGATGATTTCTGATGTGGGCAGCTACATCAGAGTTTGAAGGGTTGGAGAATGGCTTCTCTGCTAACTCAGCAATGTCAAATCTGCTCAAGTGTAGCAGAGATGAGGCACTCAGCCTGTTGAGCTCTCCATTCTCTCTTTCAACAACAAAGTTGTGAGAAGAGTCTTCGAACCTCCACTGGATGATCTTCTTTCTGGGTGCTAGAGGTTGTCTTGGCACCCTGTCTCCTTTCTTAGTATCCAGTAAAGTCACCAGCCTTCTCCTTAGCTTCTTTTATTTCTCATTCAAAGTGTCTGAATTGAGGCCAAGGAGGTTTGCAGCTTGGTCCAAAGTTCCTCTGGGCAGATCAAGAAATTGATCTCTTGTGAGGGAACTTGAGGATCCGTCAACATAGGTCAAATTGACTGAATCCTCCTCACAGGAGATGTCGCTCAGTGTTGTGCAGTTTATGAGCTTTGTCTTGATTGCCTTGAATTCTTCCATGGAGAGATGTTTAGAAGGCTGAGGGGATGGTTTGATGGGTTGATGGGTAGGTTGAGGTGTTTGGGTTCTGGCTAAGGTTTTGGGTTGGAGGATAGGTAGTTTAGATGGTTGAGGTGAAGAGGTTGGTAGGTGTGATGGTGTAGGTTCAGGGGTGAATGGTTCAGAAGTTGGTTCGGTTTTGATTGGGAAGGAAAAGGGTATAGGTTCAGGTTGAGGTTGGGTTTGGAGTTTGGGTTGAGTGGTTGCTTTGAAGGTCATCCCCTATCCCCTTCTATACATCTCCTTCCTCTTCCCCGCGCGAATGTCAGCCTTGTTGATGCATGTATGTCCCTAGATCATGAGTTGTAATGTACTAAATCTTGTCTGTCTGATTATGATGTAATAGTATCGATTAATGAAATGATATGAATTGGTTGTTACTTGTGATGTTTAATATTTCATTAATATTTCATTAATGAGTCGTGATTGAATTGATTGGGTTTATGATTGTTTGAATGATTGCACATTATGTTATATTAATTAAAACATTCAAACTTAACTTAATGAAGTTCTCATGCGAATGGCCCATGCGAATAGACCACACGCATGAATAACTTCATACGAATGACTCAATCGCACGACTGAAACAGGAGACTGGATCAGTCGTATGATTGACACATAAGATTGACTCAATCGCACGACTGAACACTCAGTCGTGCGGATGAATCAACCGCATGGTTCAATCGCACGACTGAACCATACTTATGGCCCAGTCGCACGATTGAACAATACTAACCTATAAATAGACCCAATTCGTGGAAAAACGTAAGCATTCATCCCATTACGATTCCAGACGTACCCTAGCCGTCCAGAAGCCTCCCAAATCGTTCTCCAAGTTCATAGAACACATCAGATCGATTCCTAATCGATTTCTGACGTTGGTTTCAATTCTTGATTGATTCCTCGTGTGTTCTCACTGATTGGATCGCCAATCAAATAGGATTCCGCACTATTTGAGTTGGTTTAACACGCTAATCACTAGGTATTTCGTTCAAATACCAGGTCCTAACAAGTGGTATCAGAGCATTGGCTCTTGATTACGTGTTGATTCAATCAAGATTGCATAAAAGTTTGTGTTTTTGCACGAAAAACGCAATCTTTGGCATCAAAAGTGATCTTGGACGTTCCCTGCTCATTGAAGTTTAGTTTCTACGGACTTAGGCGATTAGGACTTGTGAAATTTCGAATTTTTTACGGCTGAAACCCGTCAAACCTAGAAATTTTCGCAAAACAGCAGCTTCAGTCGCACGAGTGACCCATTCGCACGACTGGACTCCATTCACATTGCCCATTCGCACGATTGGACCTAGTCGCACCCTCATTCGGCCGACTGAACTGTTCGTTCGCATAACTCATACGCACCAGATTCATTCGCACGACTGAACCAATCGCCCAGTTCAGTCGCACGGTTGAACTAATCGCATCCTTCAGTCGCATCAGTGAAAGTTTGTTTGATTAGATTCTAAGTTTATTAGCCATGGAAGATCAGATGTCAGCCTTTACTGCTGGGAAAGACTCGAGGATTCAGAACCTGCTGTTGCTTGAGAGTGAGGTGGGTAATCACAATAAACCACCAAAGCTCTTGACTTTAGATGAGTTTCCCCACTGGAAACAACGTTTTGAGATCTACCTCAATGGAGTAGATCCTAATCTGTGGGAAGCTATTGAGGTCGGTTATAGTACACCGGTGGGAGCAGATGGAGTTAAACTAACGTTAAGTGGGATGACAGACGCACAGAAAGTAAAGTACAATGCAGAGAAAAGGGTTTATGCATTGATCACTCAGTCTATCCCCAAAGACATATTCCACCAGTATTCAGAGAACAAGCAGTCCAAGAAACTGTGGGATGAGCTAGAGAAGAGATATGATGGGAATGCGTCATTGAAGGCAATCAAGGCAAAGGAGTTAAAGAAGGAATTCGATAACTTCTCATCGATTGGTAATGAGAGTTTAGACGAAGTCATAGACAGATTCTACCACTTGATGAGCGAGTTGCATACACATGGAGTGGAAACGACTATGGAAGAGAAAGTAAGCAACTTCGCAGACGGATTGCCTGATAAGTGGGCTTCATTCGTGTCTAACCTAAGACAGAATGGAATGCTTGTAAAGCTGGATATAAATGACTTCATTCTCAAGTTGCGAGAAGAAGCACTAAGGATGAAGTATAGAGCACAGAAGTCTTCGTATACACAAAATTCAGCTTTATACAACGCCACGCCTCAAGCTAAGACCTCTGGAGCACCTCTCCAGACAGCATTTGTGTCTAGCTCGTCAGGTCCTTCACATGCTTCTCCGTCTGGATCAGACACGTCAGGGTCATCATGTACCCATTATATTGGATCAGAAGCAAGTGCTACCAAACTGAAGACCGAGAACCTCGGTAATGTGACCGTAGAAGTAGCACGAGAGCATATGGATCTTCTAGCCGCAGTGGTTCATTCATATGATGGACTTGTTGCTGGGAAGATTGGAAACTGCCATCTGGCAGATGAGGACTACGAGCAGGTGGATGAAATGGAGCTTGAGAGGATGGATATAATGTGGGCCTTAGCTAGCGCTGTCCGAAGGGCGAAGAAGTTTGTTAAGAAGACATGACAGAACTTGATAGCTACTAAGGATACCACATTTGGCTTTGACAAGAGCAAAGTGACCTGCTTCAACTGTGGAGAGAAGGGGCACTTCAAGAGAGAATGTGTCAAGCCAAAGAAGACGGGTAATGGGAACCCGTTCTCATCCTTTACTCGCCAAGACAAGCAAGCTTCCAGTTCTACTTCATCAAACAAGGATCCAAAAGCCTTGACTGCTCATGATGATGAAGGACAAGATTGGAGTTTTAGGTTTGTCTCACCAGGAGAATCTAACATTGCCAGTGTTGAAGATATTGATAATGATTCTGCGAGTGAAGGTGATCTAGCAGTTGAGATAGCAATGTCACATAGTGAAGAAACAACTGCAGCCGAGGTCAGTTACAAGCCAAAGGAGGAGACTTCCACGTCAGAGACAGTAAAGTCAGAATCACCAGAACCAGAGACGTCTGATGCTGCGTTGATGGCAAACTCTTCTGAACCAACACAGGTAAGTACAACTGACCAAATGTTTGATAATCATGCTTGTTCTGATTGTGATAAGTTTAGGAATAGCATTGATGAAAAATTTGCTAGGTTATTAGATCACAATGATAACTTAGTAAAAGATTTACAACTATGCACTGAGGCTAATAGAGTTCTAAAACAAAATGAGCATAGTTATAAAGAAAAGATAGACCTATTGACTAAACAGCTTAGGGAAACCGAAGTAGTTGCCTTTAACCAAGCAAATGACATTAGGTACTATCTAAACTCCCTAGAGGACACTAAGAAGCAAAAGGCAGTTCTAGAAGTAGAAGTTAATTCATTAAAACAGAAACTGCACAGTTGGACTAGTTCTTCACACATAGTTCAACACTTAGTGAGAGAAAGGAATAACGGGGAGGGTTTAGGTTACAAAGTGGTTCCACCTCCACCTGAGACCTTGATGAACACCAAGTCTAGACCAGTAAACAACAACCCCATCAAGGATCATGTGGTGACTACTCCTCTTGTTACTGATCCAGACACATCATGTTCATCTACTGAATCTGGACAGAAACAAAAGGAGGCCACTTCAAAGGCAAAGGGTAAATTGCCTTGTGTTAATCTGGAAAATGAATTTGAAAAAGTTAACTTAAAGTCAGGGTCAAACAGAGTCAAATCAGAACCTAAAAGGACTTCAAACGTTAATTTTTCACATGCTTCAAGTCAAAAACCAGTTAACCAAAAAGTGGAACATGTTAAACAGGTTAAAACAGTTAATTTTGTTAAACCAGAGAAAACATCAAACATACAAGAGTCAAAACCTAAAGTGATTGATGTTACTAGAGTGTCACGCACTTCTCCACAAAGAAAGTCTGCTTATAAAGTTGATAGCGGATCATGCTACAACTGTGGAGAGTGTGGACACATTGCTTCCTATTGTCCTTTCTATCAGACACCTAGGAAAAAGATTGATCTTCAGGACTCTAGACCTAGGTCTTCTAAGAGGAGTTCTCTAACTCCACCTAGAAGATCTAGTGAACCTAAAGTTCAACCTGTAAGCCAGACAACTGTTTATCATAAACAGGCATTGCACAAATCTGGCTTATGGAAAGAGAAGTCATACTGCGTGTCTGATACTGATGACAAGAAGGAATCTGAGCTACCCTCACCCTCTAAGGGTCAATGGGTAGAGTTTATGATGTGTGATGCCTCTGGGAAACCCAAGACAGTAAAGGCTTGGGTTCCTAACCTAAACTAATACATTTACTTTGTATGTGCAGGGTGTTCGATATAGCGCTGAGACTAACACGTGGATTATAGACAGCGGAGCATCCAGGCACATGACAGGAAATAGAGCCCTTTTATCAAACGTCAAACAAATAAAAGGAGGGCATGTTTCCTTTGCAGGAAACAAGGGAGGATACATCACAGCTCAGGGAGAAGTGGGAAATCAGAAAGTTAAGTTTGATAAGGTGAACTACGTTCAACAACTTCAGAATAACTTACTTTCTGTTTCCCAAATCTGCGATAAAGGATTTAAAGTCATCTTCGACAATAAGAAGTGTTACGTGCTGAAGAAAGACTACATGATCCCGGAGGACCAAGTTCTGATGACTGCTTCAAGATATAAAGACCTTTATGTCTTGGATCTGTCAACAGCTGCTACAACGGATCATGAGGTTCAGTGCTTTCTATCTAAAGCTACTGAGAAGGATTCCATCTCCTGGCATAGGAGAATGGGACACATAAGTCAAAGGAAGATGAATCATTTGATTCAGAAGGATTTAGTGAGAGGAGTAAATGTCAAGAACTTCCAACTTCCTGACTTTTGTGTAGCTTGCAAGAAAGGCAAACAGACAAAGAAGTCTCATAAGGAAAAGAAAGTTCATTCAATAGAACTTCCTCTTGAACTTCTTCACATGGATCTGTTTGGTCCAGTCAGTACAAGGAGCATTGCAGGCGATTTGTACTGTTTTGTGGTCACTGATGACTACTCAAGGTTCACTTGGGTAATGTTTTTGAAATCCAAATCAGAAACATTTGAGTCATTCAAGGAATTAGTAACCACACTGGAATCTCTCTACAAGCTAAAAGTTAGACAAGTACGCTCAGACAACGGGACAGAATTCAAGAATCAATGGATGGAGGCATACTGCAAGGAAAAGGGAATTGTTCATCAATTCACTTCTGCCTACACGCCTCAGATGAATGGTGTTGCTGAGAGAAAGAACAGAAGCTTGATAGAGACTGCACGGACTATGCTGGCTGACTCGAAACTGCCTATCCAATTCTGGAATGAGGCAGTAGCAAATGCATGTTATACACTGAATCGAGTCCTAATATCAAGCGCCACGGAAAGACATGTTATGAGCTACTACAAAGACGCAAACCAAATTTGGAGTATCTTGAACCTTTTGGCGCGCCGTGTACACTTCTGAAGAAGACACAAGAAGGAAAATTCAGCGAGAAGGCAGATGAAGGAATTTTTCTAGGATACAACATACCGAACAAGCGAGTTTACAATAACTCAACGGGTCTTGTAGAAGTGTGGTGTAATGTCGACGTTCAGAGATATACCACGCCACCTACAGGCAAAGGACCTGCATACTTCTTCGATTATGATGGATTCTTCAAGTCCTTCAACATACCTCTCTCTCCCTCGGATGATGAGTTAGCTACTAGGATGATGTATGATATTCTGAATACACCATCTAGCACACAGGGAAATCATCTACTCAGTCAGGGGGAGTAGTCGATGACAGTGACTCCTCTTCTGAAGATGAAACTGAAGCAGATGACCAGAACAGTCAAGAGGAACAGGTTCTAGTTCCTGAAAGTCCACAAGCATCTACGACTGATGCTCCTTCGACTTCGGAACCTCAAACTCCAACTACCTCAGATGCAGAACAAAATGTTCATAATCTTGGTTCTGAGGTGGCTGTTCCTACTACTCCAGGATCACGACTAAACGTCTATCATCCCCTTGACAATGTTATTGGGGATGTCAGATCAGGAGTACAAACCCGAAATCAGCTATACTCAGCTGATTACGCCTCGGTTATGGAGAAAGGTTACATTCATGATGGTGCTTATCGATGTTTTGTCTCGCAGGTTGAGCCAAAATATGTCAGTGAGGCACTAAATGATGAGGCGTGGGTGAGTGCCATGCAAGAAGAACTTCTGCAGTTTAAGAAGTTAGGTGTATGGACTCTGGTTGATAGACCTAAAGGTGCTAAAGTCATTGGCACCAAATGGGTACTAAAATGCAAGAAGGATGACCAAGGAGTCATTATCAGGAACAAAGCTCGACTGGTAGTTCAAGGTTTTCGCCAAGTCGAAGGGATTGACTATAATGAGGTGTTTGCACCCGTGGCAAGGATGGAAGCCATTCGTATCTTCCTTGCCTATGCATCGTACATGAAGATCAAAGTCTACCAATTAGATGTGAAGAGTGCATTCCTTCATGGGGAAATCAGGGAAACAGTCTATGTAAGTCAACCCGAGGGATTTGAAGATCCTTATCATCGGGATAGAGTTTACAAGCTCGACAAAGCTTTATATGGGCTTCATCAAGCTCCTCGAGCGTGGTATGAGAAACTCTCGACTCATCTTGTGAAACACGGCTTTCGCAGGGGAGTCATTGACTGTACACTGTTTATTAAAGAAAAGGATGGAGACCTACTGCTTGTACAGATATATGTTGATGACATAATCTTCGGATCAAAGAACGAAGAGTTATGTATAGAGTTTGAAGCAGTAATGAAGAAAGAGTTTGAGATGAGTGCTATGGGGGAGATGAAGTTCTTTCTCGGGTTACAGGTGGATCAAACATCTAATGGAATCTTTCTACATCAGACCAAGTATGTAGGAGACATTCTCAGTCGCTTTGACATGGAGAATGCTTCTGCTGCTGGGACTCCACTTGCTACGAATCATGATATAGCACCTGATGATAATGGAGATCTAGTAGATGCCACTATGTACCGAGGAATGATTGGATCCCTCATGTATCTCACTGCCTCAAGACCTGATATTATGTATGCTACATGTCTATGTTCTAGATATCAGGCTAAACCAAAGGTCAACCATCTGATCGGGGTCAAGAGTGTAGGGGTTTGTTAGATCATTAACATCTTGTTTAACCATTTAAACATACAAAACGCAGCGGAATATTGGACTTTAAACATGTTAAAGTTTCTGAAAAATAACCATTATCATGTGAAAACAAACAAACCCATAACAAGAGGATCTTTATTATGTGAAAAGCAAGCATTCAAAATAAACAAGAACACCCAAAACATGATATAATCATACCATAACAAAACCTTTCTGGATGCTGTGAAAATCGACCAAAAGAAGGCTGAAATGAGTCAAAAGAAAGGCCAAGACTTCAAGGTAGAAGTCCTCAAGTGTCCATACCCACAAGCACCAAGCAAGCACCTTTGTTGCTAGGATTTCATCACCAAAAACCGAACTTAAAGGCTGCTGAAAACCCATTTTCAGCCGAAATCAAAGCTGCTGGAATACTCCATTACAACCGAGATAATCTTCTAGATTGAAGGGTTTGTGCCTTGAGGTTCTTGCATATATGAGAGAGATAAGAGATGGAAGAGTATGTGTGTGTTCTTGGAGAGCATCAACTAAAGAGAGAACAACATACAAAAAACAAAAGAGAGAGCTGCCCATGATGAGGGGGCGGCCGAAACTCTTCACCCTTTTAGGGTTGTTCACCTCTTAGTTAATTTCCCAAAAGGTCCTTATATATTGATCTTTTTGTCAAACTAAAGATTAATAAAGATACATATATATATATATAATTAACCTTTTAATTATATAACATACACACACATTTTTATTATTTGATGTTATTTAACTAAATTAAACAACATTACAAATAATATCCATGAACAAAATATCCATATAAGTTGTTCAATCTCATATGCAACTTATTTAGAAAACCCATTTTCTAAATTGGTGTATTTATTTAATTGCATGATCATATCATCAATTAAATATTAATTGGTGTTTGCTAAGCTTGTTATTGGGTATGACCCGACTTGGATCATAACGTACTAACCACATCAATGTTCTATGTGTCTTGGGCATAAAGAATCCAACAATCTCCCACTTGCACAAGATACATAGAAGATTGATGCAAGCAGTAAATACCGCCTAACAACGGTTTACTACCCTTAATACGCATGACTATAAGCCATTCAATAACATCATCCCCTTCAAGTTCCAAACTTGAAATGATTTAGGTGAATCAATCATCTATCCTTTTGTTACAGATGTCATGTTAAATCCAAGGACACAAAATGATCATTCCTTGTTGATTTAACTTAATCAGGCCTTAGACATCATACTCTCAACGAATAAGAGGAACAAATCCCATCTTGACTACATACGTTTCTCACAATCACCTTATGTCATACCTGAACATAGCCTTATGTGCTGATCATTATTTCATATCAGCGAAGAACTAGCTCAAGGTATAACACTTGGTGAATATCAAAACCCCAATATGTATCTCAGGTCAGAGGATACCAAATGATATTGCCTTTACTCAAATTTACTTATGATCAATCAATAAGATTCCATGTAGTAAGATTTGAGACGCGGGTCAGTCCAATATTCGTATCCCACGAATATCTATGAACCTTGGCAGCAACCAATTGCTCTATATTCATGCCTTATGAATATTCACCAATCCAAGTTCATAATAGTCTTACATTCATATTTGTTCCCACAAATATGACCGACTACGGACATTTAGAATAAAAGAATTATTCATGGATGTAAACATGCTAAAAGGGAACATAACTCAAATATATAAAAGAGTTAAATATTATAAATGTTCCATGTTTTATATGCTAAACAGATCAATTCATATCACCAGTAAATCGAAGTCCTAAGGCACAAGTATGACCCTCATACTTTGCCCTTATCAAGGAGCTTCGTCAGTGGATCAGCAATGTTTTGATCTTTATGAACTTTACGAATACATATCTTTACCCTTTTCAAATCCATCCCTTATGATGTTGAATCTCCACTCAAGGTGCTTAGTCTTTTGATGAGTACGGGGTTCCTTGATTTGAGTAATCCCATCCACGTAATTACCAAAGATTTCTAGGGGGTCTTGAATGGTAGAGATCACCCCTAGATAAGCAATGGACAAATTTATCCATGCAGCTTCCCAAGCTGCCAATGAAGCGGCTATGTATTCGGATTTTTGTAGTGAACAATGCTACCGTGTCTTGCTTTGAACCTTTCAAGGACACTTCTCCTCCATTCATAATGGACGTATACCCCGATTGTGATCAAAAATCATCTCGATCAGTTTTTGGAAGCCTGCATCCGTGTAACCCTTTACAATGACTTCCTTTTCAACAGATCCGCATATTAGAAACATATCCTTAGTCCTACTAAGGTATTTCAATATACTTTTAAGAGCCATCCGATGATTATTTCTATTGGTATCTACTTTTTCATACTTAATAAGCATGACTCGTCCGGTCTAGTGCATATCATCACACAAATGATGGATCCTATAGCAAATGTGTATGGGAAATCCTTCATTTGATTTTGCTCATCCTATGAGCTTGGACATTGAGACGTAGTCAACACTATCCCTCCTTGAATAGGTACCATACCTTTCTAAGAGTTTTCCATCTTGAACCTTTTCAAGATTTTATCAATATATATGCACTTTGGTTTAACCCTATCAACCACCTCGATCTATCCTTATAGATCCTTATTCCAAAATATGGGTGGCTTAAACGAGATCTTATATGAAAAATATCTTCCAAGCTAGGTTTTAACACCTTCCAAGGTTGGAATATTATTTTCAAATAGTAGTGTGTCATCAACATACAACACTAAGAATACAATTATGCTCCCACTAGCCTTTATATTTATACACAACCTTCTCGATGCTTGTTTCAATCCATAGATTGATCACTTTAACTTATATACATTATTAGGATGTCACGGATCGACAAAACCATCATGCTGAACTGAATGGACAATCTCTTCGAGATGTTCATTAAGAAAAGCGGTTTTGACATCCATTTGCCAAAACTCATATTCAGAATATGCAGTTATGGCACATGATATCCTAATCGACTTTAGCATTGCCACGGGCGCAAGAGTTTCATCATATTCAACCAATTGAGTTTGATGGAAACCTTATGCTATAAGTCTTTAACTTATAAGAATTCAAGTCTCCATGCATATCTGTTTTCGTCTTGAAAACCCACTTGTATCCAACCGGTTTGGAGTTAAGTGGAGGGTCAACCAATTCCCAAACTTGGTTGTTATACATGGATTGCATCTTACGTTCATAGCTTCTAGCCATTTGTCCCAATCCAAATTGGACATAGTATCTTGGTATATGGTTAGCCACAGGGGTCAACCACATAGCATCCATTCTTGGAATGTTCATATCACTTAGATGGAATACTAACTCTACCAGATTTGTGAACGTTTTGTGTATATTTATCAACCTCTTGATTATCATCAACAACCTCTTGTTGTTAGCTAGTGTCAACCAAAAGTGTACCGGCTTGTGGATTTTGATCCTTATCAAGTTCCACAGTTCTATACGTCATTCCTTCCATAAAGAACTCGGTTTCCAAGAACTTAGCCTTTCGAGCAATAAATACTTTTGCTTTGTTGAGTCGAAGAAACAGTATCCTATACAGTCTCTAGGATATTCAACTAATCCACACTTTCTTGGTCCGGGTCATATTCAAAATATGAGACTTAAAGAGCAATGCGAAAACCCAAAATGATAAAGATGGTGAGCTCATAGCCATAATAAATTGAACCATATCCAAATAGGGTTCAGTTTCTTCTTTATCAGAATGAAGAACACAGATAGTTATGTAGAGTTGATATTCTACTTCATTATTGAAGATTTTGAACATTTCAAAAGCTTCATACTTGTGCGTCATCAAGTGCACACAATAATAGCGACTGTAATCGTCGGTAAAATAATGAAGTATTTTTCACCAATCTTTGTCATTGTCTTAAAAGGACTACATACATCCAAATGTATTATTCCTAGTAAGTCTTTTGGTTCACACTTATCAAATGAAACATTTTCATTTGTTTCCAAAAGACCATTCTTTTGAAGTGTTTGAATCCAATTCTTGTTTATGTGACTAATACGATAATGTCAAAGATAATAACAACTTAAACCCATTTTAAGTTTCTTGGTGCTTAATGTGTATAATAAGTTATTGTAGGACGAATTATCATGAACCAATTCATGGATATCATTAGAAGGTATGTCCTTAAAATGAAATACATCATCCATAAAACTTAATACCATCATTTGCAAACTTTAAATCATGATCACATTGTTTTAATAGGAAACCTTAATTATGTTCCTAGTCAAACTAGGTGCATACAAAGGTTTTGAGAACAACTTCCAAACAATTTGAAAGTCTCAAAATAGAGTTTCCTTCCTTGAAGCGCACATTTCTTTTGAACCCCTTCGCAACAATTGCAAAAATGAGTTTCACATCCGGTATCCAATACCCATGTGTTTGAAGAAATGACATTTAATACGATGTGTGAATCATGGAAATTGTATTTGAGGTTTGCTCAACATCCCTCTTGTCTTTCAACTCCTTGAGATAGGAGGGACAATTCCTTTTCATTGTCCTATCTCTCCATACTCAAAGCATGGAACGTTCTTCGGTACCTTAGGCTTCATAAGCTTAGGCTTTTCGAGGTTTCGCATTAACCTTTGCTTTGATGTATTCCTTTCCTTTGGCAATAATTGCCTTAGGATCGGGATTGGCCATTTATAATAGCCTTCCTCATTGATCGAGAGAATAGGTAGAACCTATCTACCCATCCCTGCCTCGGTTGCTTTGAGCATTGCGTGAAGTTCACCAATGCTCTTGTCCCACCCATTCATATTACAGTTTATTATGAATGTCACAAACCTGTAGTTAGGCAATCAAGGATCAAATCCTTGGCCAACTACTTTGAGACAGGACAGTTAAGCATCTTGAGGCTATCAATGTGGCTTTTCATCTTAAGAATATATAAGATGATATCGATTGGGTTCCTTCCATGTGACATGTATAAGGTGCTCGAACCGTTTCGTAGCAATCTACTAAAGTTTGTTGAAGGAACATTTCCTTCAACTAGATTATCATGTCATATGCCCCATGATGCTCCAAACCCTTTTGGAGTTCGGGAATCATATTCCCAACATGAGGTAGGATACTTGCACAGAATCCTTAGTGTGCCTAAGCCAATCGTCAAAAGGCCTTAACATCAACAGCGTTGGTTGGTGAGGTATGGGATCGTCAAGGACATGGCCTTTACTCATTTTGAGAACGATTCTCAAATTTCAAAATTGAGTCCATAAGTTTATTATGGTTAAGACGATCCCCTTTTAAGATGGTTCTCGGTGATAGGGTAGGGATGGTCGGGGTAGTAGCATCGTGGTTTGCGGCCATTACTACAAAATTACAAAGTTCATTTTAGTATTTCTGAAAATTGCATTTTAACTATTAATACCCTTTACATGTCTCATAGACAATTAATAATTAAAATCTAGAATCCAACGTTACATTTAAATGATGGTTAGGTGACCTTTATCCCATTATTTAAATTAACAAGGTAGTCAACAGTTGACAATTGCAACCTATTGCAACTTCTAGTCTTATGGGATCGGTTAAACATCATATGTTTAGTCGGCATGTTTAATCCCATCAACACCATTGTACGCCATGCTTCGGTGACCCTAATCACATGGTTTCCAATTCAAGTCGTCCTACTTACACACACGTGTGAGTTTTCACATACAAGCAGTTAGGTGACCTTTATCCCACAAGTACGTTAGACTCACCTCAAAGGTACAAGTTCCCTACAAGTGGTTAGGTGACCTTTATCCCACAAATAGTTCCCAAGAGATTCGAGTGTCGTGTAAAAGGATGGTGTTAGACTTGTTACCAAAGGGATTTAAGTTTCCATTAATTCTAGTTATGAAAACTCTATGTACCTTGTATTCGCATGCTTTCAAATACATGGTACCCTATGGTTCTCTTTTAATAAAACTTCTTTTATTAAATCATTAATCATTTTAATAACCTTTTATTAACCACTTAATGATTAGAAACCATAAATTTTTAGCTTGTTAAGTTTGCTAATGAGTTGGTTTTGCATATCCAAATATCAAACAACAATCATACAACAAACAACCAAACAAGCATAATCATACAAACATATGTGCATAACCATAGCCACTAAGTTGACTACACTTGTTTGCCATCACAAGTGTTGTCATAAGGTCATTCCTAAGGTTTAACAATGACACATCATATGTGTCCATGAACTCCCACTTGATTCCACATCCAAATGCTTCAAGTGTCCATGTCTTTTGTGTCCTTGCTTTTGGGTCTTCTTCTTGTGCATCTTCTTTTACAAAATTATATGCTAATACAATTTTCTAATAAAAGAAATGCACCTATTCTATTTATTACATAACCAAATGAATAAATAAATTACAACCCAAATACTTAAACAAAAGAAATTATTACAACCCTTTTAAATGAATACAACCAACATGACAATTCCACAATCAACCAAATCCAAAACACACATGGTCAAGGCTATGTTATGCACTAAAATATGTATCCATATACATCATCCATCAAACAAAATAAACCCCATCAAACCCCAAATTTTCAGCCAACATAAACTGAAAATTAGGGTTTGTTTGTCCAAACAAACAACAACCAAAACATATCAACCAATTGACATTTCTATCTTTCAAAGTTTAATCATAAGCATGAAGATGTAACTTTGAAAGACATGGGGTTTATTAAATCAACCAAAATCAGCCTCTAATGACTTGATAAACATCCTTTAAAACTGATTTTACAAGGATAATGATGCTAGTTTCCACATAACCGGCTCTAGATGCCATTGCAAGGGGTTTGTTAGATCATTAACATCTTGTTTAACCATTTAAACATACAAAACGCAGCGGAATATTGGACTTTGAACATGTTAAAGTTTCTGAAAAATAACCATTATCATGTGAAAACAAACAAACCCATAACAAGAGGATCTTTATTATGTGAAAAGCAAGCATTCAAAATAAACAAGAACACCCAAAACATGATATAATCATACCATAACAAAACCTTTCTGGATGCTGTGAAAATCGACCAAAAGAAGGCTGAAATGAGTCAAAAGAAAGGCCAAGACTTCAAGGTAGAAGTCCTCAAGTGTCCATACCCACAAGCACCAAGCAAGCACCTTTGTTGCTAGGATTTCATCACCAAAAACCGAACTTAAAGGCTGCTGAAAACCCATTTTCAGCCGAAATCAAAGCTGCTGGAATACTCCATTACAACCGAGATAATCTTCTAGATTGAAGGGTTTGTGCCTTGAGGTTCTTGCATATATGAGAGAGATAAGAGATGGAAGAGTATGTGTGTGTTCTTGGAGAGCATCAACTAAAGAGAGAACAACATACAAAAACAAAAGAGAGAGCTGCCCATGATGAGGGGGCGGCCGAAACTCTTCACCCTTTTAGGGTTGTTCACCTCTTAGTTAATTTCCCAAAAGGTCCTTATATATTGATCTTTTTGTCAAACTAAAGATTAATAAAGATACATATATATATATATATATAATTAACCTTTTAATTATATAACATACACACAAATTTTTATTATTTGATGTTATTTAACTAAATTAAACAACATTACAAATAATATCCATGAACAAAATATCCATATAAGTTGTTCAATCTCATATGCAACTTATTTAGAAAACCCATTTTCTAAATTGGTGTATTTATTTAATTGCATGATCATATCATCAATTAAATATAATTGGTGTTTGCTAAGCTTGTTATTGGGTATGACCCGACTTGGATCATAACGTACTAACCACATCAATGTTCTATGTGTCTTGGGCATAAAGAATTCAACAAAGAGGGTTTTCGTTATCTGAAGGGTACACCCACACTTGGATTGTGGTATCCTCATGATGATGACTTTGAGCTTACCGCGTATAGTGACTCGGATTACGGGGGCTGCAAAATGAACTACAAGTCTACATCAGCAGGATGTCAATTCTTTGGGAGAAGATTAGTTACCTGGCAGTGTAAGAAGCAGACATCGGTTGCATTGTCAACCTGTGACGCCGAATATGTTGCTGCTGCAAGTTGCTGTTCACAAATCATCTGGATTCAACAGCAAATGCGGGATTACAGTTTAAAATTCTCATCTACTCCTATTTTTGTTGATAACTCTGCTGCAATTGCAGTAACTAAAAATCCGGTCGAACATCCTAAGACCAAACACATCGGTATTAAATACCATTTCATAAGAGATTGCTTTGAAAAGAACTTAATTGATGTGGTTAAAATTAATACTGATTTTCAACGCGCTGACCTCTATACTAAGCCTTTGATAAACCACGTTTTCAATATTTGCTAGAGGTCAACGGCGTTAAAAAGAAAAGTGAGTTAATTCCTGATGATGATAATGTGTAGTCCGATATAGTATAGTTAAAGTCTATTTTATTTTATTTTATTTAAACTCATGTTATTTTGCTGTTTCTGAAAATCCTAAAATAATTAAACCAGAAATGATTTTAGTATTTTAGGGGGAGAATATGTCAGCAAATTAACATTAAAAAAAAAATGAGGGAGAAGGAGTAACTAGCTGAAATAAGGTAGATTGTGTCTGTGATACCGATTCAATACCTTTGGAAAATGATAGTACACAGGAACATATCAAGAGGGACTTTAAAATTTTTAAGTTTTGAAAAGATGAAAAAGTTCAAAGTATAAGTCTGTGTAGTCTGAGCATATAAAAGGAAAGATGATAGAAAACTGGCAACTCCTAAGGTGACACAAAGAAAGTAGACTTAGAGGCTGCTAGACCACAATGATATGTTGGTAGATTCAACACAATAGACAATTAGACCTGATTAGTGATCTCAAGATCAAACTAAGTTTTCAACTGACTGTGGGCTTCCATCTTATCACTGGTTAACACAATCAACAATATTCCAATAAGGGTAATGAGCAATTAAACGCCACAAATGTGTGCGGATGACCATAATTAGAGCAAAGCAAGAAAAAAATTGAAAGACAAATGCAATAAAGCTAATGACTTATGTTGTTGGTGCATTTTGTGTAAAATAAAATAAGCTGCTCTAACAAGGAGATAGGTTGTGTGCCTCTCTGCTGTGCGATGGCACTGACCTGAGGATAAGCATAACCTAGATATTCTAGAATTCATTGTTGTTTGCCGCCTCTCTGCTGTGCGATGGCACTGACCTGAGGACAGGCTTATCTTTGAAAGCTCTAAGAATAGTCTCTTCTTGTAATAATACTCGTACGCTCAAAAGCTTCTGAGGAATGTTGATTACCATATAAGTGTGAGATCCACAAATGTTAGTTGAAATAATTAAACCTAAATAAGTCACCAGTCTGTGTCAAAAGTCTGTGTATGGATTTAAGTGGACAAACATACTGACAATCATTGTGGCTACATTCTCAAAGATTCAAATCAATGTGAAAATCTAAGAGTTTCAGTATGATTTCCTTAAGTTGCTAACGACTCTGGATGAACACTGAGAATTTGAGCTTCAAAGGTTTAAATAACTAGTCCCAAATGATTTGATTTGCCTGTATGATTCTAAAATTGAATTGGTCCAGATATGATAAATCTAAGTTGAAGCTATCTACTCCCGAACCAAATCCCGTAGATATCAATCTCTGGATTTATCTCTCACAAAAGCATTCATCCCATTACGATTCCAGACGTACCCTAGCCGTCCAGAAGCCTCCCAAATCGTTCTCCAAGTTCATAGAACACATCAGATCGATTCCTAATCGATTTCTGACGTTGGTTTCAATTCTTGATTGATTCCTCGTGTGTTCTCACTGATTGGATCGCCAATCAAATAGGATTCCGCACTATTTGAGTTGGTTTAACACGCTAATCACTAGGTATTTCGTTCAAATACCAGGTCCTAACAAGTGGTATCAGAGCACCGGAAACTATAGCCACAATTTGATAGGGCAATTTCAACATCTGATAGAACTCCTCAGAGTTCTTTATCATCTCCTCATGCATCTCCCAAGATTCATTACCACTGGGCTTTGTTAAGCAAAACTGTTCAACCTTTTCAAACTGATGTACACGAAAAATCCCAAGAGTATCTCTCCCATGTGAACCAGCCTCTTTACGAAAGCAAGATGAATACCCAGCATATCTTATTGGTAATTCATTTGGATGAATCCAATCATCTATATGATAAGCACAGAGTGGTTGTTCAGCAGTTGCAATCAGATACTTGTCATCCCCCTCACTCGTTACCTTGTAAAGCTCTTCATCAAATTGAGCTAATTGAGCACACCAAAGAAACACCATAAGGTGTCAGGCAGGATTATTGCATGGGCTTATTTTGATGACCTTAACGCGTATGCAGTTAAGAGGGAGCAGGGCATAGAGTACTTCAGGTTCCCACATGATCTGAAGACTCTACCTGGTTTTGAGCTCAACCAGCTGGCTAAGCTAAAGCTGCTGTATGCTGACCCAAGAAAGATGTCAGGCTGGTTTGAGGCTGCCCTGAAGAAGGAGTACCACACCAGATGGGTTAACTTCAGACCACAACAGCCTACGAGGTATATAAGAAGGTCTGAGGTTGATGCCATTACTGGCAAGCCCAAAATTGTGATGAAGTGGAGTCCTCCGCGCACTATGTCGAGAATCCCTCTCAAGGAAATACCACAGGACTTCACTCCACACTTCAAATGGTGGTACTATGATTGGAGAACTGCTGAAGCTGTCATAGTTCTGAATAAAGATGGCCAAATGGATACTATCAGGGTATTCGACCCGATGTGGCTAACCAACTTGTCAGCTAATGATGTCCACACATTATACAAGTGGCCACTGTTCTATGACACACAAGACATTGTACAAGCCCTCCAGTTCCAAAACGTTATACGACTTTGCTTTGCGTTTGAGATACACGCAGGAGTCACTAAAGAGGAGAAGTACAAGAAGTATAAGGAGGTGATGCAGAAGACAAGAGATTAGATAGATCTAGGTCCAAGGGGGAGTTTGTTGATGCATGTATGTCCCTAGATCATGAGTTGTAATGTACTAAATCTTGTCTGTCTGATTATGATGTAATAGTATCGATTAATGAAATGATATGAATTGGTTGTTACTTGTGATGTTTAATATTTCATTAATGAGTCGTGATTGAATTGATTGGGTTTATGATTGTTTGAATGATTGCACATTATGTTATATTAATTAAAACATTCAAACTTAACTTAATGAAGTTCTCATGCGAATGGCCCATGCGAATGGACCACACACATGAATAACTTCATACGAATGACTCAATCGCACGACTGAAACAGGAGACTGGATCAGTCGTATGTTTGACACATAAGATTGACTCAATCGCACGACTGAACACTCAGTCGTGCGGATGAATCAACCGCATGGTTCAATCGCACGACTGAACCATACTTATGGCCCAGTCGTACGATTGAACAATACTAACCTATAAATAGACCCAATTCATGGAAAAACGTAAGCATTCATCCCATTACGATTCCAGACGTACCCTATCCGTCCAGAAGCCTCCCAAATCGTTCTCCAAGTTCATAGAACACATCAGATCGATTCCTAATCGATTTCTGACGTTGGTTTCAATTCTTGATTGATTCCTCGTGTGTTCTCACTGATTGGATCGCCAATCAAATAGGATTCCGCACTATTTGAGTTGGTTTAACACGCTAATCACTAGGTATTTCGTTCAAATACCAGGTCCTAACAAGCCTTAATGTCACTGACATGTCGGTGGAGAGTATTTTCTGACATAGGACCCACCTGCCTGCCAGAGAAGCCATGAGCTTTGAGATAACTCTTCATCCACGCCTTCTCACCTATCTTCTTGGTAGCAGTCAGTCCTGCTTCCTCTTCCTTCTTCTTCTTTTGCAGCAACTTTTCCCTTGCAGCTCTCTTTCTCCATTTGATCTTGCTCTTTGTTGAAGAGCCATAAGATCGTATCATTGTTATGTGGAGACAACTCTTCTTAAGAAAAACCTCTGGAGAGTAGGAAGGTTATCCTTTCCCTCCTAAGCTGCAGATCAGCTTCTCTTTCCTTTCTCTCTCTTTTTTCTTCTAAGGCCAACCTTGCAGCTTCTTCTTTTTGCTGTTTTAGCAGCAAGGTTGCCTTTTCCAGCTCTATTAACTCCTCTAATGGTAGCAGGAGTACATCTTCAGTTGCAGCCCCTAGACCAACAAGTCTATCTATGACCTATACTCTTCTTCGGTTGTCGACTGCCTCCTGGTTGGCTGCAGCTGCTTTGGTACTTGCAGCTAACAGTTTCCCAGTTGGAAGCCTACCTTTTCTTTTAAGCTTCTCCAACCTTTCTTTCTCCTGAAGCTCTTCCGAAGTCATCTTCCTCTTTCCTTTGATGTCTTCGGAAGTACTAGACTTTGGGGGTTCTTGGATGGAAGATCCAGGTTGGGTAGTAGAGATGGGAGCTAGAGTTAATGCAGATGTCAGAGCTAAAGGTTGGGTGAGAAAATCCTCCCTATTAACCTCAGATGCAAGTTCCAGAATTGCATCTGTGACTATTAGATCATCGGATAATGAGAATAGTCCTTCCGCAGCAGCAATCTCAGCTTCGGAAGTTTGAGATTTTTCTTCCGAGGCTTTGAATTGTGCTTCAAGTCTGTGAAAATACACTTTCTGTCCAACTGTTTAGTTGCTGGGCCATCAGTCCTTGTTTCCCCTTCGAAGTTAATCTCAGGTTCCACTTGGACCTTAGGTTGACCAACTTCCTCGATAGTGGTAGAAGGTGCATTCAACCTCTGAAGCTCTTGAGCTCGAAGTAGATCACAGACATATCAAGGCTTGGCTGTTCTATAAGGGATTCCAATAGGAACTTGTTAAAGAACCTATTGAGATCTTGGAGCATCCTTTGATCCATTTGAAAAACAACTGGAGGAGGCTCAGGGAAAAATGCAGCTTGTTGCACAGGATACTTTGAGCTCAAGGAAGTGGGAGCTTGACTTTGGGTTTCCTCCTGTCTTTGACTTTGTCTCTGAACACTCTCCCCTTTTTGGTAGCATCATCCTGAGAGCTTGATCAGCTAGAGGAAGAGGTCAAGGAGACCTGAATTGGTACATGCCTAACAGACCTCTCAATCTGTTTCTCAGCTAGTTTGGCCTTGAGAGTTTCAATCTCAAGTTGCTGAGTGACAGACCTATCCTCTAAAGTCCTAACCTTAGATTCAAGGTTTGAGACTTTAGAAAGTAGGTCTTGAATGGTGAGTTGCATTCTTCCCTCATCTTCTTTTGAAGAATCATGGGGAGATGAGGTAACATACCTGGTATGTTCATCCTCACCACCAGATGTGGTTTCTTGGCGCCCTGGTTTCCCTTGCACAATGATGTCTCTTTCAGAGTCATCAAAGGGCATGGTTGCTGTAGATTCAGTCTCAGTTCCGTTACCACTGTCCTGAGGATCCATTGAGGCTCCTTCAGTAGTGGCAGATGAATCTACATGAGTCCCCTCCACATCCGTGGGACTCACCTCAGTAAGGCTTTGCTGATGGGGGCTAGAGATAAGGGGTCTCTCTAGGCTCTGTTGATCCTTGAGAGGGTGTTGTGGATCAACTTCATTGCCTTTAAGAGACATAATCTCTTCACCAGCTCTGTGAAAGGTCAGTAAAGGATATGGAATTGAAACCTAATGACCCGGGACTTTGATCAATGTCTAGAGGCATTGAGCCTGTGATAGGGCTGTCCCTTTTGGCTGCTCAGGGGAGTATAGAGACTCTCCTTGAGGGCTATCAGCTTGGGTTTCGGGCTCATGGGTCTGAGACCGAGGAGACTCAAGACCCATATTGAGGTCAATTGTGAAGGATGGTTGGACCTCAGGCTGAGTGGGAGCCCTTTGTTCCACACTAGCCTTTTTGGATAGAACATGAGGAGCTTGTTCAATCAGAGTAGATTGAACAAGGGTTCGTTTGTGACGTCTCTGATAGGTAAATGTAATGGGTGGAGAAGGTAGATTTGGCAGAGTGAGGGTAGTTGCTGGTGTGGGTTCATCACCTGTGGGGTTAACAGGGATGTCACCAGGAGCCATTGGCTCAATCATACCTGGAAGAAGTGCAGTATCTCTTCCAGTGAAGTTGGTGGACACTCTCTTCAAGGTCTTGAAGATGGTCGGCCTCATTTGAGGAGCAGTCAGAGCAGCTGCACAGACAAGCTTGCCCTGGTCCAGCTCACAGTTGATTATGTGCTGGAGAAACCTGGGATACATGAAGAATGTGTCCCTTTGAAGATTTCCCATTAGGTTAGTCAGCACAAACCTTGAATAGTTGAAACGGAGGCTTTGTACCAACCCATGAACTAGGCACCCAAGTTCATATGGGATTTGATCCCATCCCCTAGATTTATTAGACAGGTAGTGAAGAACCACATGCAGCAGGAACTTCCATTTGTAGGAGAAGTTGAATTTGTAGACAGTTGACCTGCTGACATCTCCACCGTATCCCATTCGGAGATAAGAATTGTCCAAATCTGTTTTGGGGAATTCCGTTGGAGCGCCCTCATCATGAAGCTCGAGATGCTCCCTGATGATCTGTTCAGATATGACCAACTCCTGGCCACAAATGCTCGACCTTATAACAAACCCATTTAGGGTTTCAATCCGACCATTTGCCCAAAATTCAGACATTTGGTTTAAGTAAATCGTGGGGTTT
This sequence comes from Flaveria ramosissima, assembly GCA_025215565.1. NCBI lineage: Eukaryota > Viridiplantae > Streptophyta > Magnoliopsida > Asterales > Asteraceae > Flaveria > Flaveria ramosissima. The sequence continues at coordinate 40,204,415 of CM046031.1, forward strand.
ACAGACAGAGCTGTGTAGTACGAAGATTGGGTCAGATAAGAAATGATGTCTGAGAAGTCAACATCCCTTGAAGAATCAAGGAGTGCGACTTGGTTATGCTGAGGGTTTAGTGCCATTGAAGAAGATGACAGAAAGATAGTTCGGAATAAGGTAAGTTGGAGAAGAAGAAAGCTTTTAGGGCAGTAATTTGGGTAAAAAGAATGTAAGTGATTAACCGGAAGTATTTAAATGGGTGGAATGGCGGTTTAAATGGGTTTTGGATAAGACGATGTGAGGTTTCAGTGGATGATGTGACATGGGCGGTAAGGTTAGTCCATTTAAATAATCCGACATCATTAACAAAATCTTTACTTTTTACATAGTGGGGCCCAAAAGATTTCCGTTACACAGTAAAATCTTTCTTCCGAGTATAAAGCATTTCCGAAGGTAATATTCTTCCGAAGGCAAATTTACTTCCGAAGGTAAATTAATTACTTCCGAGAGTATATGTTACCTTTCAAGTGGAGTGTGTTAAAGGCTTCGGAAGTAGATCTGATATGAAGTCAATCGCTTCTTCCGAGACTTAACACTCTTCCGAGAAGAAAATTATCCTGGGAGAAATTTGCTTCAGAAGGTATGCAAAATATCTTCCGAGGGTTAATTTCTCTTCGAAAGAATTCATACTTAGATAAAATTTAGAAAAAGATCTTTTGTAACAGGGCTTAGATTGTTTTGACATGAGACTATACACATAAAAAGGTTTTCAAATGAGATTAACTAATCAATGTTTACCATCCCAATAGCTGTAATGAGATATTTAAATCTTTGTTCATCAAAGGCTTTGGTGAACAAATCAGCATATTGTTCATTTGAGTCAACTTTGATTAGTTTGATAAGATTTTCTCATGAATATCTCTAATGAAATGATACCTGATATCAATGTGCTTAGTCTTGGAGTGCTTCACTGGATTTTCAGTAATGGATATAGAATTGTTGTTGTCAATGTGGATAGGAGTGCTCATGAAGTTGAATCCGTAGTCTATCATCTGGTTTTGAATCCACAGCAGCTGAGCACAGCAACTAGCAGCAACAATGTATTCAGCTTCAGTAGTTGATGTAGAGACACAGGATTGCTTCTTGCATTGCCATGAGATGATCCTTCCACCAAGAAATTGACATCCACCAGATGTTGATTTCTTGTTGATGTTGCAGCCACCATAATCACTGTCAGAGTAACCATAGAGATTAAAATCACTATTTCTTGGATACCAGAGACCTAGTTTAGGTGCTCCTTTGAGGTATCTGAGAATTCTCTTGGCAGCTATTAGGTGAGACACCTTTGGAGCAGCTTGATATCTTGCACAAATGCAAGTTGCAAACATGATATCAGGTCTACTTGCTGTGAGATACATCAGAGAACCAATAAATGTTCTGTACTGATGTTGATCAGTATCCTCCCCCTCAGAATCAGGGCAGAGATTGTGGTTTCTGGGTATAGGTGTTTTGCTGCTTTACAATCCTTCATATCAAATCGTTCTAAGATATCATTGACATACTTAGATTGATTGATGAAGAACCCTTCCTTCAATTGCTTTACCTGAATTCCAAGGAAAAAGTCCATTTTCCCATGGAACTCATCTCGAACTTCTTCTTCATAATGCTCTCAGAGTCTTTACACATTTGGTCATTTGAGGAACCGAATATGATATCATCAACATAGACTTGAACGAGCAAGATGTCTTTCCCAGACTTTCTTATGAAAAGAGTCTTATCAATGGTACCTCTAGTGTAACCATTCTTCAGGAGAAATTGAGACAATGTCTCATACCACAACCTAGGTGCTTGGTGCAGCCCATATAGAGCTTATCCAACTTGCACACATAGTTTGGATGTTGTGGATCTTCAAATCCTGAAGGTTGGCATACATAGACTTCCCTATCTATATCCCCATATAGAAAGGCACACTTGACATCAAGCTGGTAGACAGTGAAATTCTTGGATGCAGCATAAGCAAGGAAGATCCTAACTGCCTCAAGTCTTGCAACAAGTGCAAAGACATCAGTATAATCGATTCCCTCCTCTTGAGTGTATCCTTGAACCACCAGTCTTGCCTTGTTCTTGATAATCAAGCCTCTATCATCTCTCTTGTTTCTGAATACCCATTTAGTGCCTATAGGTACTTGACCGGATGGTAGCGGACATAGGTTCCAAACCTTTTGTCTTTTGAATTGAAGCAGCTCCTCTTGCATTGATTCAACCCAGCTACTATCTTTCAAGGCATCTTCCACCTTCTTGGGTTCCATTTGGGATAAAAAGCATGAGTACAAGCAGACATTCCCATTATGAGTTTCTCCTCTTGTTCTCATACCTTCAGAGACTTCCCCTATGATGTTTTCAGCTAGATGAGTGTTATGAATCCTGAGTCTAGGAATCACCTCCAGTTGCAAAGATAAGTCCAAATTGGACATATTTTGCTCAGGAGCTTGAATACTTGGTCCAGCTGTTGTTTCAAACTCATTCAATGAGGACTGATTGAATGAAAGAGAAACATCATCATTTCTTTGATGTGAAGCATCATTAACAGTTGCCTGTTCCTTCAAGATGGTGCTTTCATCAGCCTGGTGTTGTGTAGGGTCACCTGAAGTGATTTGAAAGTCAGTAGGTGAATCCCTTGTTGAAGTACCACTATCTCTTGAAATGTTTAGACTATTAGATCTTTCAATAGTGGGAACTTGATTTGATGCAACTCTTGGAGAACTTGGAATAGGTCTGGGAAGCTCAAACAGTTGATCTTCATCAGAATCACTTTGAGCACCTATTCCAGCTGAAACATTCTCACAAGATGGTTAGAATAGTTTGGAAACAATTCTAAATCAAAGATATGATCAGGGCCATTCCCCCTAACACAAGGAGTGTGCTCATTGACTACAATGTTGGAGGATTCCTCAAATTGTTGATTTTTAATATTATAAACTCTATAAGCTTTAGAGTAGGAGGAATATCCAACAAAGATAACATCATCTGACTTTTCAGCAAATTTGCCAAATTGTCTTTTGTGTTAAGTATGGTACACCTGCTGCCAAAGGACCTTAGAAAGCCAATGAACGGTGGCCTCTTGTTCCATAACTCATAAGGGGTTTTTCCATGTGGCTTTACTACAAGAACTCTGTTCTGCACATAGCATGCAGTGCTGACTGACTCTGCCCAGAATGTTAGAGGCAGCTTTGAATCAGCTAACATAGTCCGAGCAGCCTCAATAAGTGTCCTATTTCTCCTCTCAGCAACACCATTTTGTTGAGGAGTTCTAGGAGCACTATATTGTCTAGCAATCCCTTTTGAGTTACAAAATGAGTCAAGAACTAGGTTCTTAAACTCAGTCCCTTGATCACTTCTAATTATTTTAACTTTGTGATCAGCTTGATTTTCTATTTTAAGAATAAAAAATTTTAAAGTTTCAGCAGTTTTATCTTTGGTTCTTAAAAGAATACCCATGTAAATCTAGTAAAATCATCAACAATTACAAGGCAATATGATTTCCTTCCAATGCTCATTATACTTGTGGGACCAAATAGATCCATGTGCAATAAGTGTAATGGAGTGGTGATGGAGTTACAACTTTGGATTTATGAGAAGTCCTGTGTTGTTTCCTTTTCAGGCAAGCAACACAGTTATCTTTGCAGAAAAAATCCTTTTTAGGCAAACCATGTACCAAGTTATTTTTAGCCAATTTATTCATTGTCTTAAAATTGACATGAGACATTCGTTTATGCCATAGTGTTGACTCATCACCATCAACTTTGGAAAGAAAGCATGATACTTCTCCCATTGGGGAAGCATTGTTCATATCCAGCTTGTACATATCTCCTTTCCTGGGAGATCTAAGAAGCACCAATTCCTGAGGAATTGTCATCCCGGGTTTGAGGATAATGCACTCATGTTCTGTGAAGAGCATTTGATGCTTTTGATCACAGAATTGAGAAACACTTAACAAATTATGTTCAAGCTGTTTGACAAAATTAACTTTGTCAACTTTTAACTTTCCATTGGATATACTTCCTCTGCCAGAAATATATCCTCCGGCCTCACCTCCAAACTGGACAGGACCTCCATCATAATGTTGAAATTGTTGAAGGAGAGATCTGTTCCCTGTCATGTGCCTGGAGCATCCACTGTCTACAATCCAAATGTTATTATTCTTGTCATATGGATGTCCCTGCACATAAGGTTAGATAATTAGTTTTGATTGGAAACCCAAGCCTTATTGGTCTTGGGTTCTTCTAATGATAATGACATAATTGAACCAAAATTTATGCATGGGGGTTCAATGGATGTCTTTGAAGAAGAGGTTTGGGCTACAACATCTTCCTTGATCTTCCATTCCATCCCTTGGTTGATCATAGAGGATGAGCTTGTTGAAGATTGCAAGGAGTCCTTTAAGTCTGATGCAAACCAAAACATCCAATGTCTCTCTGCAAGTAATGCACTAAGTACTGAAGAAGAATTGCTTCGGAAGTTTTACATCATACACTAGAAAATATTCTAAGTGTAAAATCTTCCGAAGCCAAGACCTTCCGAAGCCAAACATGAAGTCTTCCGAAGCCCTTAGAGACAAAGTCTTCCGAAGCTTCATCCTATAAGACAGATTGATTCTTCCGAAGACTTTTAGTAACATGCTTTATCTGATGTACTGTTCCATAAAGCTGGACACCTTTCCGCTGCATCTCTGTAAAGTCACCCACTTACATGAGTTGGTGAAAGGTCCATGCTTTTGGTAATTGTACATTGAGGTCTTGAGTCTGTATCTTTCTACTTTATGTACTTTATCCTTTTTGTAATAGATAAGGATGTGAGCTATGACATGTCATAGTCACAAGTCAAAAGGCAGATATGCCTTTTGATTCTACAATTGATTTTGTTTGTGTCTAGTCAATTGTATCCAGCTGGCTTTCAAAGTATAGCCGGCTGTAGGTTGTAGTATAAGTATTCCAAGTTGTAGTATCTTTCTTTATGCTTTGTAACACTTGAAAAGAACTTGAGAAAGCAATATACTGCCTCCTTGAAACCCAAATCTCTTGTTCTGTCTCTTTATCATTACTTGTTTCTTTGTATCAATATCTTGGTTAATCCAGTTTACTGTTTGATCAGTTTAGTTAATCTCCTCTTTGTGTTGTTGTGTTGTAATTGTTAAGCCCTTAACCGGTCCTGCAATTGGTATCAGAGCATTTCAGGCTCTTGATATAAGATCTCACCATCTTAAGATCCCTCACACACACAAATACTAAACTCTCCAAATGGCATCCATTTAAAAGACTGTTATGGAGACTGGAACCATGAACAATCCCCACTGATCACTCTTGATGACTTTGATACCTGGTGTATGAGAATAGAAGGTTTCATCAGGTCTCTAGACTCAAGAATGTGGGAATCTGTTGAAAATGGACCTTTCATACCCAGCACTCCTTTCTGCTACTGGTGCTGGTATGATCCCAAAGATGTGGCCAACTACTCTGATGAAGATAGGAAGAGAGTAGAGATTGATAGAAAGGTCATGACTGCTCTTCAAACTGCACTTCCAAACTCTGTGTACAGAGGTTTCAAGAAGTGCAAAATAGCTAAACAACTGTGGGATGCACTAAAACTGATGTATGAAGGCTCCTCTAAAGCCAAGGAGAACAAGAAGGATCTCCTAAAGCAGCAGTTTGAAAACTTCACCTTCAAAACAGGTGAAACCATGACTCAGCAATACTTTAGGTATGTTGAGATAGTGGATACCCTAGTGGATGGAGGAGTTCCTCTTGAAAACAGGGACATTGTAAGGAAGTTCATGTCCTCACTTCCTAGGCAATGGACACACTACTGTGTGGTGATCAAGAGGACTGAAAATCTCAAACTCTTACTCTGACAGAGTTATATGGGATTCTTAGTGGGGGATGGAGATGAACAGCAAGGTTTCATCTGGCAACTCCAACAATCAAATGGGTTCAGCCCTGCATGTGGTTGAAAAGGATAGCATAGAACCCCAACATCATCTCATATGCTACCCTGACAACTCACCAAAGGGTCCTTTCATCACCTTCCCAAAGACCTTCAAGAACATGATATCCTCATCCCTGCACAACAAAGTGTGCTATCAAAATAGACAGGGACTGGGATCGAATGAGATAGCTCCTCCACACACAATTTTTGTCTGTAAGATCTCCTAGTGTGGAACTTGTGAAGATGAGCTTCCTCTCATAGATCCTATAAGTGAAGAGGATGAAGAAGAGATAGTGAAGAATTCCTCTGAGAAGAGTGAAGAGGAGGATTCTACTAAGGGCCATTATCCTTCTGAGGAGAAGAAATCTACTGTGATGACCAAGTCAAAGAGAAAGAACTTGATCAGGAAGAGCAAAGAAAGGCAAAGAAGGCTCAAGAGATCAAGGCTATTTTGACTCTAAGCAGAAAACAATTTTTATCTCTTGCAGGGTTTAAAGTGGTAAAGACTGAAGACATCAACCAAAACTTCTCAGCTAAGAGTTCTGGTTCTTGTTCAAATCATCTCAGTACCAAGAAGAAGACTGATCTGCTGTGTACCACTGCTGCACAGTCTGGACCATCAACTCCAAGAACAGTTCACACCCAAAAGATTGTCTCAGCATCTACAAGGATGAAGTGGAGAAGGATGTGACCAAAGACAGTCTTGCTCTTATAAGGAGACTCTTTTGAAGAAGAAAATGTGTGTGTCATGTGTGAAAGTACCTTTCACATTGCTAAGGATTGTCCATATAATCCTAAAAGTACTGTCCATATGA